>CABEGB010000860.1:0-186874 GCA_901521435.1 Crematogaster levior | reverse complement strand
TTATGCATATAATTAAATCTAAAATTGCTATTATAAAGAGATAAAAAAGGATAAGATTTGAATTAATTTATATTTCTTGCTCTTTAAAACAATATTAATCCTTTAATTACTAAAGGTGTCTTCGAAAATCAACTGTCAATTATAAGAGACTTGTGAGCACATATGAACATATGAATGCACTGATATAAAAAAACCACTTGTGAAATAAATGAGAATCCATAAAATTTTTCTGAGTTTCTCAATTAAAAATCTAACATTAGATTAAAGCTTTAACATTAATTCATAAATTATAAAAATTCTGTTTGTATTTTAAAGTATATATTAGTTTTTACTCGATCTCATGAGATTTTCTTTAATGTTTTTATTTAAAGCATAGAATAATAAAAGAATTAATGAAGTACTTCAATCAGCGATAATCTTGATTTTCATACCTTGGTAAGATCTACACGATATTTGTTTTTTCTAAGCAGAGTCTTCAACTTATGAAGGGAACGACGGGCTCCTGCCTTCATCGTGCTTTTTACAGTAGCTTTGGCTGGCTTGTTGACCGCTTTGGCCTTCTTGTAAACAACTGTGAATCCCTTTTTGTCAGGGGTATCAACAATGCCTACGCTCTTACGATGAACTAAACCAGAGTAACGGTAACTGCTCAGATTCGTCAAGTTGTTGGCTTCCTAAACAATTATTAATCTATACAATAGCAATATCGAGGCATAACCTCTTAGGGTAGTTGATAACGCTTTATAAGCCACAGTGACATACCGTAGAAAACGGCTTGTTGATGTTGCGCTTCTTGCGAAGGAAAGCATTGTTATCGCGGATTATCATCCAGGTCAGGTGCGACGACATCTTGGATTTTCTGTGACAATCGTCAAATTTTTTATTACAATTTTATATGTATATTATCATATATTTCTTACTTTTTATTATTGAATATTCTAAACGAGATAAATTTATTTTATTAAAATTGATGATTATTTGTTAAATTTGATTAAATAGTTTACTAGGTTAAGTACGAATACGATCGTAAGGATTTTTCGCAAATACTGCTGTACTACAAAGCATGTTTAATAGTTTAGAATATATTATCGATAAATTACATATTCCGATGTAAAGAGTTATTATAAGGCTTATAAATCCGATAATAAACGTAAAATTGTACGTACCTCGTGCACCAGCAAGAAACAGGAAATGAGGAAAGAACTTCTCAAGATGGCGTAGGAAGCGTACCGCTGAACATGTCATATGTAGAAAGAACAAAACACTTTTCTTCGATACCATTGCCGCGACTGCGACAGTGAATGATGGGAAATCTTGGCGCAAATTTTAAAACGTCAAACTCTTTGCATTTTACGATTCAAGTATAAAGTATTTAAATTTATCTAATCTCCATTTCTACCAAAATTTAAGTTAATACCTTTTTATCATTTTCTAGTTCTAAATTAGAAAAAGATAAGTAAATTAAACTCAGATTAAAAGTAATCTGCATTGGAACCTGTAGAAATAAACATAAATAGTAAACTGGTGGTAAACGTGAAAATTGAGGTTCCGAGCACTGAAAGGTTTTATTTAACAGAATTGCCGCGTCACGTTGGCGTCTCATTACTGAACGGTAATTCAGAGAAAGCGGTCGCTAAATCAGTTTCCTCATATTCCAATTTTTCCCGTTTTTCCTTAAAACAAGCGGTTTGAAAATCCTGTGGAATAAAAATCTTCATCTCGGACACGTATCTCCTATCATCCTCAGAAAAATGCTGCAACTTGGACCACCTTATTGCTACGTCCTTGCACACGCACTTCCTGAACACCAAGCAGTGAATATGACGTAGTTTCTCGTACTTGATTCTCATGAATCCCATTCGACTCAGTGCATACCTCCAGGATTTCATCAGTTTCGCATTCGCACCAACGTGCTTCGAGTCCGGACTCACGATAATCAGTATGCCGCCGCTTTTCAACACGTCATATGCGTTTCTGCAGCAGACGTATCTCTGTTCTGGACACGGCAAGTACTCCAGTAACAAAGAGAACACCACAGAATCGAAGAAATCCATGGGTAATTGACGAATCTCCTGCCTGTCTTGCAAGAGAATCTTCTCTTTTCCGACCGTGACGTTCAAAAAGTCGCATTGATAGACTCCTTCTATTGTGGGAAATAGATCTATCGCAGTGACATCGAATGCATCGTCGATACTTAGAGGATTGTAGCAGCTTCCTACATCCAGTATCGATATTCTTCGTTCACGAAGATCTTGTAATCCGTTCTCCATACAGCTCCAGTTATTCTTACACGTTTGACTTTCGACGTTTGATCTCGTTAAAGAAAAAATCATTTTAGCGTTTATATCCCGCTCTCTCTTATCATATTTCTCTCTACCACCATTGAGGAAGTATTCCTTGCACTGGGCTTTTATCCATTCCATCCTGCAGTATGTTCCATTTCTCGAGTCTGAGTTGTTGTCCGACCAGCATTTGACAGCCAATTTTTGCATTGAAACAGCATATTCCTGGAATAAAGTAAAATATTAATTTATGCAATGGTACTACATATTAAAGACCGACAAACTAGTCAATATGAAAACATGACTGTTAAAAATTTAAATTGTTAGCTCATAATATAACATTAATCTTGTGATTGGTATCATAAATATGTACATATTTCCTAAATATATACATATTTAGTTTAAGACTCAAAAATATTCAAACTACAATTTTATTACCATTATCCAGGTTTAATTATCCATGCAAATGATGAACTGTAGAAAAAAAAATTTTATGGCAATATGTGATATTATTATGTTGTACAATAAATATGCAATTTTATCTATAAAACATTCCAGCAAATACCACAACTACAAACACTAACAATAACATTACATCAATATCATAATTTCACATTCAACAATATAATATAACACATGTTGTACATAACAGTTATATTGCTGAGAAATTATAACATTGATGTAATATTATTGTTAGTTGGTGTTTGCTAGAATGTGTAATAATAAATCACGAATTTAATACCACGTTAAAAACTAATTATTCAGATTATGTTAACAATCGACAAATCTATAGTCGACAATATCTTCAAATATTCTTCAATTATCTTCAAATATCTGGATAATCCATGATAATTTATTCAGGATTGATGGTTAATACCATCTTTTTACCATTGTAAATGTACAAATCTCATTGTAAATGTACAAATTTCTGCTTCTACTGATTCTTCCATAGAATTCAATTTTCAATTTCAATTTCAATTTTAAACAACGCGTTTGAGGCGAACCTGTAAAACGTCATTTCGCGCCAGATGGCGCTCCCACGCGATTTCGGCGCCATATTGGTGACACTCGGCGCGTAACAAGGCGTGAGTTCCCTTCACGATGTCAGCCAAGTGTTTATGCTCCTCCGTTGCCATTTGATCAGCAAGCCCACTTTTCTCTCTTCCACAATATTCCAAATAGACGACAAAAACTCACGGTTTTGTCAATGTTGCGCGTTTCGTCAACTTAAACGGAGGTTTCAAAGAAAAAGACTAATTTCGCCCTTATTCACACCATTGTACCTTACGTTCGTTTAGGCGCAGTGTTTACATCCGGCATGTATACTGACGAGTTCAATTCGGTTCCACTTCTGCGATCGCTGACTTACCGACTGATTTCGAATCGCCGAAGTGCGAGTTTCCAGAAAACGTTCAATATATGCTGGGTTAAATTTTGACTTTATTTTTATCTAAAGAGAACGAGAGAACCTGTTTTAATTAACTATAATAATATCGTATCATTCTTTTATAAATAAACTCCTGACACACGTGGCGTAAATAATTTCATATATCGACACAACGTAACTTATCAACGGTACCGGTGTCAGTTTGCGAATTGTTCCATTGTGACGTAAAATCACGACTCTTTGAAAGACTCGGAGACTGGTATATTGACAAACAAATTGTAGCTTCAAGAGCTCGACACGCGATCTCAAATTATAATGAGGAAATAAGAATGGAAACAGGGAGAGAATGAGCAACTGTAATTAATTAAAGTACATACATTTTTATACATAATATGCTATTGGAGGTGTTTATGATGAACAATTATTATTTTATTTGTATAATTTAAATAGTCTCGCGTATAAGTATCAGCAGGTATCTCTTTTGTTATACCACAGTATCAAATGACATTCGTGTTAAATGAACATGGATTTGATAAATTTTTATCAGTTTCCAGATACCTCAACTTTTAAAATGTTGCACGAGATCTTGTTGTCACTTTGGGGATGTTCCACTAGTGTGTCGCAGATAATAGAGACAGATGTGAGTGCATATATATTATACATTCTAACAAAAAATAATATATAAATCAAGTAATATATAAGTATGTATAATTTAAATTAAATATCACTTTTATGTGCTTCTCATCATTTTTTCTCCCAGTCCGTAGATCTCGATAAATACTTACATCCTGGAGAACGAGCGCTGGTCAATAAAATATTGGACATTGTGAAGGAATGTAACATCATACGAAACTTTATACATGCAGTAAGCAGCGGGGATGCAAGAGGTTTGAGGAGAAATTTGATGAGACATTTTATATATGTCTGCAATTGAAATAATTGTCACACTTTTAATTTAATCGTTTGGTCTGCAGAATATGTAACTTCTGGTCTGTATATACGCGCTTTGTGCGAAGGAATGGATCAAGCACTGGAGCCATTTCGTGAAGAAATAATCGAATTAGAGAATACAGTCTTAAACGATCGTCATACCCCGCTGTCATTGATTCTCTGTAGCGTTGAAAAATATACTTGTCTGTTTTCTGTACTGCATTCTATCATTCGTGAGGTGATTATACATTTTTCTAAGAAAAATGTTTTATATCAATTAGTTTATTAATTATATTCAATTGTTTTTTTTATTTAGATGAAGATATGTTTTCTTTGTTCTCCAATTTGCCAATATCAGCTTTCACATGTGCAATTTAATAAGAGTCTAAATAACGCATTCTTATTATGGTTAACTGAATTGAATAGCTACTGTCGTGAAATATTATAATTTATTTGTGCAGAAAGAGAAAGATGTCATCAACCAACTTTTGTTTTAGATCCGTACACAGAAACTCCATGGTTGTAAATTATTGCAATGTTTACATCAGCGTATGCATACCGGCATACCCGAGATTAACTCCACTTTGGAATTGTAAGAGATTTATAATGAAAAACTCAACATGTTAATCTTACAGTGCTTATTCATTTGCTTTTAGGATGGTCCATTCCGTTCACATTGTCTTCTACAAACATCTAACAAGCTGGCTCTTGTATGGACATCTGGAAGATATTCATAGGGAATTTTTCATACAAAAAACATCGGATTGCGAGAAAGCTTCGATGCATGAGGATGGAAAAAATGATATTGATGCACACGAATCAATAAATGGCAAAAAAAATGATGTTGATATGTGGGATTATAATGTTCAGGTGGACATGCTTCCATCTTATATTAGGCCGTCGCTGGCAAGTAAAATTCTAACCATCGGTCAAACTGTTATTATGTTTGGGAATGACCCCAGACAGAAGAAAGGTAAAAAATTGTGATTTTTGCTTAAAGAAGAAATTATCTTGTTACGGTTATCAGCAAATAAGTGCAGTTATCTGCTGTGCGATAAAGGATAGTTTAGAGTAAAAAGCTAAGTGTCTGCTTTAGATTTCAGCATGATATCTAAGACAGAAAATTCCGTATGGGGTGACAAAGAATACGAGTACTTCAGAAAACTTCAGAATCTCCAGGCAAAGTCTGTTTTTAACATTGTTGAGTTCGACCGCACGATCAATGAATTAAAACAGTGCGTAACTGAGCTTCTGTGGCATGTGGCCGTCGAAGAGGCGCAGCTTATGCAACAGCTCAGACTAGTAAAAGAATTCTTCTTGATGGGACGCGGTGACCTTTTCTTAGAATTCATCAAACTCACGGCACACATTCTGAATAAGGCGCCCACGAGTCACACATCTAGAGACATTAATCTTGCGTTCCAAATGGCATTAAGGAAAATGCACTTAAACGACGAAAGTGCTATCGACAGCTTTAATTTCGTGGTGCCTGTGCCTTCTGAAAACGAAAATGCCGATACGGATGCCACTGATCTCCCTGAAAACGAAAAACAAGATCCTAATGGTGTGTATTTATGTTGCTTTATGATTTTTTTCTAGATAGAAGATACTTAAAAATAAGATGTTGAACAAATTTTTTATTTCAGAGAAACGCGGATGGGGCATGATCACGTTGAAGTACAAAGTTGTTTGGCCATTGCATCTGTTGTTTAATCCAACCGTATTAAATGATTACAACACACTGTTTCGCTTCCTGTTGAGAGTTAAAAAGACCCAGATAGACTTGTGGAATCTCTGGAGCGAACATATGCATCACAAAGACATGTAAATTATATATTCATAAATATAAGATAATTGATATTTTCATAAATCCATAATTACCCTAAAACATTATGTGTAATTTACAGCGACATCGGCGTGATCCAATTGAGAAACAATTTGATCTTTATCGTTGATAACTTGCAGTATTATCTGCAAGTAGACGTGATGGAGAGTCAATATACTGTAATGGAAACGAGTATGAAAAGCACACGGAATTTTGAGGATATACAAAAAGCGCATTCTGTGTTTTTGGCTAATGTCATGTCGCAAACCTTTTTGCTAGGCAGTGGAACAGGACAAAAGAATCCCGTAAATTTCAAAATTATAAATCAAATTATAAAATTCGAAGTTATGCAGAGTATTGTAGATTTGGCAAGCCATCTTTCGCGCGCGCGCGCGCGCGCGTGTGTGTGTGTGTGTGTGTGTATAAATTCTTTGAATAAAATTGTTTTCTTCGAATAATTTAATCCACAGATTATAAAGATGACTTCGTAAATCTGAGATACTCTGTCACTGCTATTTGGTATTCATGAATATGTTTAACAGGTGAATAAGTTGATACATCTTTTGTTACGGCTGTGCGACGATTTCATCTTACAAGCATCCATGTGGGAAGTCGGTAATTTGCTTTTAACGGAAAAAGAAGAGCTCAAAACATTATGCGAAACACTCGACAGTGTAATGGATTGGTTGACAAAGACATTAAATAGAGTGCGTGCACAACCTAGTGGAGAACATTTGGCTCGATTGCTATTGAGATTAGATTTCAACAGATGGTTCAGTAAAAAGGTTTGAAGAAGGCAAAAAATCACGCAGTGAATTACAAATGCTTTGTGGCTACTGTTAAAAATATAGATTGTTTCTTTTTTTAAAGATTGTTTTATTGAAGCTTAAAAACATTCAATCCAGACTTTATAATGGAATACTAAATAACACCATTACTTTTCATTGATTGAAGCTAAAGTATATGCGAAAAATCAGAACTTTGACTAATTTATATCTTTAAAAAAAACACTCAGATTATCTTATATATTTGAAGTCTATAATACTTCCTCAAATTTACTTTTCTATATCATGCAATTCGTACAATCAATATAGTAATCAATAATACAATTTTCATAAAATTTTATATTAATATTCTTTACGAATAATTTAAATATTTATTTTGAATCATGCTAGTGGCAGTATGATAGACTATGTTGTACAGTCATACATTTTGTGATAATTATTGGTCCTTTTTAAACAAGGGTCTTAATCTATAATCATAACATAGGTATGTATGCTCTATAATATATCACAAATATGAAAGGACAATTCTTAAGACTCCTGTTTCTTGTAAACATTGACTTACATTGCAATGTCGTGTTTCTTTTTCGTATTATCGAGTTGAATTAATTTTTTACACTGCTGTTTGCATTCTATAGGAAACAAGAGTCTTATAAGAGTCTTGTTAAACATACTATAAAGTGGCGAGCATCGTTTGAGATCTTTCAAATACTATATTAATATTAATATTATTTAATCATTTGTGATTCTTTAAATTTATCGACATAATAATTGCAATCTTTCGTATAATTCTTCGAGTATTCGAATCTATGTACGATTATAATCACGTAAATTATGTTGTTGGAATTTCCATAAATTTCCTTAAGAAAAAATTCTTTTGATTCATGTTAGATTTACTGATTAAATGAAATTAAAATGCTAGATTTTTTTCTTCTGATTTTTGAGAAATAATTTCGATCACAAAAGATCAATACGTAGAATTATTTTTAACTATTAATATGTAAAATTATATTTTGTTTTATGTGAATTGCTTGTTTTGTTTACAATATGTGGAACTGTTATTTATTTATTCTTGAATTTTAAAATTCTCAATCGCTATCATCATCGTTATAATCTTCATCATCATATCCATGCGTACTATTGTATCTGCGTTGATGTAGTTGTATTGTGTTTTTAATAGACACGTCGGAGGCTAATTCTTCCGCGGTAACACCATCATTATTCTTCAATGTCACATCGGCATCATATTCCAACAATAAATTTATCATCTCCAGATGTCCATGACTCGCTGCTACATGTAATGGCGTATCACCCATTTTATTCTACGATTGAAAGTAAAAAGATTAAGAAATAATTTTGCGAAATAAACACAAATGAAGACATAATAGTGATACGATAAAAACAAGCGTTTGCACTTGTATCTTACACTAACACTAAATACGACCGTCTCATTCTAAGTTTACTTGTTTACTTTATGAAAGATTTAGTAATGTTACAGCAAGTTTAAAATCATACGGCTATATTTAATTTAAATACAAGTCTCCAGCTCTTCAATGAAGGTCCTTTCTCTTACTTGAGCGTTTATCACAGGATTTAATAAATTGAGGAGTTCTCTTGCACATTCCAAATGGCCAGTACGTGCCGCCCAGTACAGTGGTGTGTTTCCAGCTGCATCTAAACCCGTTCCCGATATTCCCTGCTTCAAATATTCCTTCAGAAAAGAAACATTACCCCGTCTTGCAGCATCGTGCAGTGGCAACTCGATCTCTTCTGTTTGTTCCTCGACTAAGAACAATAGAGTATGAATATAAATAATAAATTACAAATGTTATTTAGAAAACAAATATTATGCATTCTTACTGTAAGCAACAGGTATGAGTCCTTCTTGATCTCCACACTTAACTCTCCACCAATTTGGATCAGTATCTCTATCATAAACATAAAGTAAATCATCTTCGTCTAATGATAACTCATCTGCCTGTAAAAAGCAACATCACATATTTTTTAAAAAATATTAAAAAATATAACTAAATATTAGATACACATATATATGTGTGTATATATATATATATATATATATATATATATATATATATATAATAATGTAAGAACATATTTTGTTAATAGATTATTGTAAATGTACTTACACGTTGTGCAATATACTTGCATAATGTCCTGACCACTTTTACCTTGCCTTAAAGATAATGCGTAATGTTAACATGTTTATATCAATACTACTTTCCTTAAAAAATACAAATTTTTGTTGTATTTAATTGCAAAAGTGAAGTATACTCGTATATTTGATGAGATTATTATTCTAACCTAGACAGTGTGCAATAATTGTACATATTACAAAGCTACGTGAAATTCTTTCAATAATCACAGCGGAATTATAATTCTTTTAGGCTGCTAATTTTTTTATTTCAAACATAGAATTCACACTTGACAGATGTCTTCAAGTAAATAAATTAAGATGTCGGATTGAGGTATCTGATATAACCTTAAATTTATATATAATAGAATTTTATTGAATTTGTAACAAAAATGACATAAATAAGCGATCTATATATAATACATAGTCAGTACATAAACATGGAGATTCATATGTACATATATATATAAAAGTTTTTTCCCCATCATACACAATCACCTAATAGAAGCAAGAAGTGCTCCAGGAATTATACAATAGATACTTAAATATCGTTATCGAATTACGCATAACAAGATCATAAATTACATATTGCCACACCAGATTGAATTATGAAAGGATATATCGCTATTTTGGATATATTTACCAGGTTTCCAAGTGGTTTTAGGTGGCACAGGTGTGTTTACAAGTACACTCATGGTTGAGAAGGTTCTATCATCATAATATCAATCCAATGACTCATAACATAGACGCGCAGCTACATGTTCCAAACATGTTGATACACCCCGACGTAAAATTATTTAAATCTTCTTTCTTGCTACTTTCATGAACAGCACCATATCTAAAATATATAAGAAAATGAGATGCAATTTAAGTAATAATTTAGTTGATGATATTTTTATAGCCTATTGGTAACAGTACAACATTACACAAGTTAGAAATTCGAGCAATAAATTTTCACCATATTGCTCTAAAAAAATATTTGTATAATTGAAATACATGTGAAATACTTACTAAAAAATACAACCAGAACGAAGGCTATCATAAGCCATACCCAGCACCTCCATTTTGATTTGGTGTGCTCTTCCAACTTTAGGGATTCCTTCTTTAATTTGACGGCATTTACATCAGTCAATTTATCGGACTTTTCCAGCATGCCGATATCCTTTCTTATAATAGGCGCTCGCCGCTAATGCGTGTTCCTTCATAGTACTGGTCATAGAAAGCATATTTTCGGCGATCTTCTCCTGGATGTTACGATTGTACTTCAAAATAGCGTCCAGATCATCATCCTGGATATTAGAGCCAGATAATCTTTGTCGCACACCGTCCTTACTTACATCTGTAACACATAATGAGATTTAATGTCGAGAGTCATATTTAAAAACCAGCTTTATGATTATTTGTATTAAAGCAGTCACCTTTGTTACCTTTGTTGCTATGGAATAATTCTGCTCGTAATTCCCGATTGTACTTTGCGACTGTTTTCTGATGTATTTGCGTCGTGATACTTGTATTGGCAGAATTGTTGGTAGATGCTGAATTTGTCGATAGCAATTGCGCAGCGATCACCCTCTCCACTGGATTCGACAACTTCATCGCATTTATTACTCCCTTCAAGAAATCTATTCGTTTAATATAGCCCATCATAGTATCCTTGGATGGCTTACTATAAACAAAAATTCAATATTTTAATGCTACACAAACATTTTTAATGCTGTGATCCTAATAATAATTGGATATAACTTAAAAGTGATATAGTCCTAGACTTTGCAACATGAAAATTGAACTGTCAAAGATCATTACACAAAATGTAAATAAATAACAACTCATACTTTTGCAATCATATCATGTCTGTATACATGAATTTTAATTAACAATTTAATCAATCAACTTTAAACATTTCTTATTTAAAAAATATTAATTTTGATGTTGGTTAAAAGTATTTATTTGAAATAAGGCCTTTACTGTTAACCGTTGTCATACAAAATCTAGGACATTGTCATAAGTAATACGTATTATATTGCACATATTATATTATATTACATAAATAAAAAATACCTTGGTAGAGTTTGCAACTCGCTCATCATGTCATCCAGAGAAAGTACATACTGAAACAAGGAATTTACAAGTCAAATATTTATATAAACAGAATTTTCATATAATCTATAGATTTATAATTTACATATGAATAATTTATATATTTAACAATTTTTATAATAAATATCTTACTTAATTCTTGTGTTATTTTCTCAAGAAATACAGTTATAGAAGAAATCTAACATTCATGTAGATGCTCAACAAACACCAATTAACGGTAACATAATATAATACAATATAATAAATACAACATATGTAATGCATAACAGTTATATTGTTGTAGGAAATTATGAAATGTTGATGTAATATTTTAACTACTATAATTATAATTATCTGATGTATCTCAATATTATGCTTTGCTTCAAGCAATTAATATATAAAATTATTCCAATATCTATTAGGTTTTGACATATATATTAAATACAGGAAAGTATGACAGAAACGTAGAGGTTAGAAAATTTCCGCATACCTTCTCGAGCTTCCAGTCTTTGTGTGGATCATCTTTCGCTATCAGTTCGCAACGCGTTAGGAGTCGCTTGATGTTAATTTCCAGCCTGGTCATTTGAATCATTTGGCATATAAGTACGTGGTCAGGAAAAACAGGAAAACCTCGTGCTACCGTTCAACGTGTGCGAGCATGACACATTGCTGTTTTCACGTGTAGCGTGAAGTGCAGATGAAATAACAGATTATTTACGCATAACTTGCGATGTTTCCTACATGGACGTACGATTCGAGAATGTATCAGAATGTGGTGAAGGCAGTCGTAAAGGGAGAGAATTTAGAAATTCGAGTAAATATATATGTATGCCTAGGTTGAGGATAGGTGATTGAGAAGCTTTAAAAACTCGCGCCAATTCTCTTAATTTGCTCGATTTGCCGCTCGATGCGCGCGCCCTATATCGGCCAATCGGAGCACAGAGATAAAAATTTCGAAATTCGAATTGAAGCTAACATCAGACGATAAGATATTCGAGAGGATTGTAAAACTGAAAAAGAAAGGTTAGAAGGTTAGAACTTGATTAGATCATCATTGTTATGTTACTAATGTCTTATTTATTTTCTTTTGTAGTAAATATTCAAATCAGGACGATTACCGTTTCACGATGGAGAAAATCGGATCGAATTGAAACGAGGACAGTTTACAAACGCAATCTGCAACAGTTGCGAACGAATGTCCTCGTTACGAATTCCGCTGACTTTGTTTTGTCAATCACACCTTCTTTGACCCTATGCCACTCTTATTTCGTGCATCGGCAGATACGTGTCACGCAAATTTTTTCACGAGACGAATACGCAGAAGAGCGAGAGCAACGACAAGGTTACTGTTAATCTCTGAAAGTTTATGTAACTGTTAAAATCATTAGCTCGTAATATAATGTTAATCTTGTGATTTATTATTATCCTATTGTTTCGTGAATATACCTATGTTTAGGATCTAAAGATATTCAATTTTAATTAAAAATTGCAAATTTACGTCGGGTTTGATTAGTTATGTAAGTAATAACTGTAGAAAAAGTAGTTTTTATCATAATAATGCATGATGTTATTTTGCCGTAAATATGAATTCTTATACTTAAGAAACGTATGTACAATAATAAATCACGAATTTAACCCTCCGTTTGTCACAGTAGTTAATAGATATACACATCCAGAGGCCATTTATTTTAAGTCAATCGTTGACTTTCAGTCTTTCAAGTTTTTTAATATTTAATACTTATCAATTTGTTCTTTATGTTTTTTATTGTCCAAGTAATGAAAGAAAAATTGTTTCAAGAAGCAGAAAATAATGAAAAGAAAGCAGAGAAAATGGAAAAATTGATATATCTGTGAGATACATTGCGACCATTCATAGGTGAAATAAAAAAATAGCGCGACTAACGGATGGGTAATGTTGCGTTAAAATTATTCAGAAATCTATATTAGTATTAAAAATTTATAGTCTAATATCGACGTTCTCCAATTATTTCTGAGCCTTTAGGATTCTATTGACAACCATGATAATTTTGCCTAGGGTTAATGGTCTGAGCGAGTATTGGCAAGCGATAACATTCCCCATCGTGATTCGCACAGCATGGAGAGTGGGAGAGATAGCGAATTGATCGGCGCCGCAGAAAGGACGCCGTCACCATTGTCGTCAATCCGGCCAGTCGTTGCTACGTTCGAGTCGAAGAGGGAAAGTGCAGTAGAACGTTGGAACGATCAGCAGCAACAGCAGGACAACGCTGTCGTCGTCATGGGCAAGCAGAACGGCGAGGATTTGGATCAGGATGCGCAGGAGCGAATGCTAAAGGAGGACAGCGCCGCGAAGATCGCGATCGAGAAAAATGAGAACGATGAAAAGGATGAGAAGGCCACTGAGGTGAGGGTTTCTTCGTGAACCTTGTCTGGGCTTCGACTCCGAAATTATAAACTTGCGAGGCTGAATGTCTTGTCCGCGTGCCAAGATATAAGCGAACGTGACGCTTTCAAACAGATTGGATGTCTTAATCTTTCTTGGTTTCTTTCTGTTTATAAATTGATTAACTTAAGCTCGCCGCCGCAGCCAACTTGCAGATGTCATTGGAAAAGGAATTCTGGTCTTATTTTTTTATTAGCTCTTTATCTTCTCACGACCGACACGCCTATCTCGCCATTGTACGAATGATCGATCGCTTCCGGAGACGGACGACGAGGTTTCTCGTCATTATGCGCCCTCGCGAATTGCGGAATAGTAGACTGGGTTATTTTAATGCGATTAAAAGAAATCACGATTTTTTAAATCCGAATTTATTGGATCGTGGCATGAGCAAAGCGCAATATATTGTATCATTGATGTTGTGGATAAGAAAAGAAGATGGGTCAATTAAATTTGGAAAGTATGCAAGCTCCAAGGAAGTTGCATCATGTGACTCGAGGTTTTAACTTGTTCTAAAATATGCAGCATGGACATGTTAACTTTCAAAATTTACATGTTTAATCTTTATCAACTTTAATAAACAAACAACGATTGAATTTGATTTTTTTATCTATCTTATTTTATCTTTAACTGGCAATATATTATGGAAATATATTCCTCTTTTTTCAATGAAAAAAGAAATGAATAGACGTGTAAAAGATAAGCCTTATCTTTTTGAAACACAGCATAATTATGTATTGTGTAACACTTTATAACACATTACTTATGGATCACATATATATTTTTATTTATTATATTTAATATTTTGAAAACTAGCTAAGTACCATAGTTGGTTTGATATAATGTCTATAATTATGTTATGAACTCTCTTGCGATTCTCTTATTTGAACCATTTAAAAGTGTACGTTTCTCTGATAGGTGAAGTTTATTTCGGAGAATGGCGATGCCAAAATCGATATCGAAGTGGTGAAAGCGGTGCTCTCTGGAATGGGAAAGGAAGAACTAATGAAATTCGCAAATGATCCATTCTGGATCAGATTGAGATGGGCCTTGTTCATCACCTTTTGGCTGATATGGGCAATCATGTTAGGCGGCGCTATAGCGATCATCGTAATAGCACCAAAGTGTTCCGCTCCTGAACCAAAGAAACTGTGGGAGGAGAGCGCGATTGTTGAGCTGGATGTTTCAGATACTAACTTGAAGGAACGGATACCTATACTAGAAAACTTGAAAAATCAACATATCAGAGCTATCTCTCTCTCATCCTTGGTGAAGGAAAGCACAGACGGTACGCGCAAATTCAAATACCATACATGTTTATTTTCTCAGGGGATACATTATATTAATTATATTAATTGTAATCTTAATTAATCATATTGATATTCTTATTTTTTTTACGACAGGAGCGACCATAGATTTTAAAGCCATTAAACCGAATTTAGGAAACATCAGCGATTTGGAAAATTTTATTAAAGAAGCCAAGAAGAATGATCAACAAATCTTTTTGGAATTGGATCCCAACCATTCCTCCGTAGAACATCCGTGGTTTAAACGATCTATAGAGAAGCAGGATCCATTCACGTCCTATTATGTCTGGGCTGATGGAATAACCAGCTCTGATGGTGGGAAAGAAAGACGAAGTCCTCCGAATAATTGGGTTTAGTCATGCTTCTCTCCACATAATTTTTTGACGTAGAAAGAGGATGACACGTATAAACTGAAAATATATTTTCAGTTGAGCGTGTATGGTGGATCCGCGTGGGAATGGAACGAACAAAGAGGCCAATATTACCTTCATCAGTTTAACAAGTCGCAGCCAGATCTAAATTACAATAACCCGGCAGTGGTGACAGAATTTGGAGTAGGTTTCTCATATCTTTGTTTTTAGCTGACCGATTTATTGTGCCTTAATTTATATCTCATTACTCATTATTTAAGGATATCTTGACTCATTGGCTAAAACTGGGCATTAGCGGTTTTCGCTTGGCGAATACGCAATATCTAACGGAAGATCCCGAACTGCGTGGCGAATCCAGGAGCATTCTTTCCATAGAACCGAACAATTATCAGTCGCTACTGCACGTTTACACGCGTGATCGTTCGGAGAACGCTGCGGTATTATTAAAATGGCAAGAAATAGTTCGTAATGAAACTGCTGGCAAAGGGTATGTTTGTTTCTTTTGTACTGTAGCTTCACGATGACATCAACTAACATGTACTGTTATTTACAGATTATTCGCGTTGCAAGATGACATTGGCACGGACATCTTGCAAGTTTATAACGATAAAACAACAATTGATCTACCGCAAAATTCGCATTTCCTCACTACTGCCAACGCGAGCATAAACGCGACAGATTTACGTAAAGGCATATCGCAATGGCTTGCCATCACGCCGTGGCCTGCATGGGACGTAAGTGTTAACAAAATTAATTGTATTACATAATTTTAAAGATGTGTGTGACATTTTAGTCTTTACTGTATAATTTTCAATTTTTATAAACATATATGTATATCAATCACAGGTGAATGGTAAACAGCGTTCCTTGAGGCAACGTATGCCTAAAGATGTTGCCGATAGTATCGTGTTAATGACCATGTTATTACCGGGTACGCCAATTCTTCAATTAGAAGATGTTATGTCCGCGAAGGATGCGTTTGCAACCTTGTCGAGCGCCCGAAGTGGTCTAACGTTCCTTTACGGAAATACGACGCTCAAAATAATAAACGGAACTGTTTTCGCATATACGAGGTGAGCTTTGTAACAATTTATTTAAGAAAAATCAATATGTGCAGTAATCATTGACTTTATGAATTTATGCACTTTAACAAAAGTTATAAATATTCGTGAACCATTTTTGGATTTTGCATTAGGCAATAAAGTAGCACATTATTAGTATATTGTTGACTATCAATTATCTGTTAAATAACTTTAAAAATTAATCGTTTAAACGATTGTTCCTCACTTTTTTATTAGTGATTTGATTTGTACATAGAAAGATTAATAAGGTGTACTCTATACATGAGTGAAGGAGATGGATTTTAATTGAATTCATGCATTCCTTATATATATATATATATATATATATATGCACATAATTGACTTGACTTTACGTCGAGTTCTTCTTAAATGTCTTTGCTCATATTCTCACGGTGTTTTTGACGATACATCTACCGCTTAATTTGCATCTCGTATGTTTCATAATAGACGGATAAAATTTTTAAGTATTTTTTACGTTAAATGTGACGTTAAATAGATTTGAAAATGTAGGCTAACTAAACAAATGCTTTGTCCAAATAATAAATACAATAGACTAACCAAAAATTAATTTTCCTTGTTCCACGCTTTCTTATATACGACATAGGAGTTGGTGAGTCCACGTACTAACATCGCGCTTTGCTGTAAAAACTTAACTGCATGTAAAAATACAATAAAACCAATTAATGGCTATAATTCCGTATAATTTACATTTCGTATCGTATGCTTCGAAATATTTTGCTACGTTTGAATAAAATCAGAAAGTATATCGATAAATATGTAAATGAAATTTGTAGGCTAAAAAGCGGCAATCCCGGATATCTCGTGGCGTATCAGTCAGGAGATGAACCAGCCATTATAAATTTGTCCGGAATACCACGAATATCGGAAGAAATCAATGTAGTCGCGCATAGCCCCAACTATGAGCAAAATACAGAAGTAATAAAGTAAGAATCTTCACGATCTGTAAAAATCTCTATTTTTTTATATTCAATAATTCAATTTAATATTGATACTTTATTACTTTTGCAGGACGAAATTGCCGTCGGATGCTGTGCCCATATCACCAAAAAGCACACTGATTTTAACATTTGTACCGAAAGAATTATAACCGGTCCAAAAAAATTAAAATATGAAACCAATCGGCTATATACGATACGATTGTGTTGTTTTAATATATTGAAAAAATTAAGGTTTACATGAAAAAGATTAGAACTGAATTGCAAAGTAACGGCAATAGAAGAAATTTGAAGTCTAAAAATTATTTGGATTTATACGCAGAAGCTTATTTGATTTCGTATGTTGAAACAAAATACAGTGTGCAAAGGTTTTATTTGAATTATTAATATGTGTGAATTATATGTATCTGTGTGCATTATATCGTGTAATAAAAAAGAAGTGTATCTCAATGTCCGTATATGTAATAAAAATATACATATATGTAACAAGCATCGAATATAAAGAGTTGAAACTCCTTCCTGTGGACACTACGCTATTATACGAAATAACTTGAAGGATCTTTGTTAAACAATCTTACGATGCTTTTGCACGTGCGCAAGATTTTATTTTCATATAATAAATACACAGCCTAAATATATTGATCTTAGATATGCGAGAGAAAATATGTACACGGAATTTGCTTGGAAGATTCATTCGATATGGAGCTTGTGTGGGTCGGTGAATCTCGCTGTTATAATGTAAAAAAGGGCGGGTAATACAACTAAACCTAACATCGCAGGATGAATGCTGATTCCTCGAAGAGTTGCAACTGCTATCACGCCGTATCCATGCAGCAACCAATGACCCAAAACTATTATCACGTTTTTTATATCTGAGACAGAGCTCAACAACAAAGATTTTACTGTTTGGTTTAGTTTAAACGCGAAATGTGCCGCATTCGAGAGCACAGACAGAATAATGATAATATAGGGGAAAGAATAATCTGCAAAAAAAATGTATAATTAGCAATTAGCATGTGGTTTTATGACATTCTGTAGAAAATATACAACGTACATATCAGGCCTCCTCCCACGGCGTGGAGTAGTGCGAGGATTGGATAGAAATACAACGCTGCGTAAATAGAGAACTTGCCCTGTTTTGGCAAAAATTTCCTGGCTATTAGTGGCCTTATTAACAACATAAGGACTATTCCTAAGGCGTAGAAGACAAAAACCATAGTGTACCTGTAAAATCATAATGTACATTTAAGATGCAGTAAAATAGAATACCTAGCAGATAATACAATATCTAGAGTAGAATATCTAGCAGAAATAATTAAGTTTCTGGAAATTCTAATATATATTTCTATGTCAAGGGAAAACTAATAAGACTGCCACAATCTTATTATATCTTCATCAGTTTATACATTTATAGAAATTACAATCTCTAAAAAGCTTAAGTGAAAGTTTTGTATTTTTATATAATACTAACAACGGATAAACTGCCTCTTGTGTGCAGTGTAAGGTCGCTTCGTAATTGGGATTCGGATTATGCAGCAATGTATACCAGTCTGACAATTTTTTTGCCTTGCATGACTTGATGCTGAACGTTCCAATGGGATTTGTTAGCTGCAGGACTAAGAGGGATGCTAGAATCACCTCGAACAACGCAGACAGGTGAAGAGCAATCACTTCCTTGGGTATATTACGACGCATAGCAACCATGTCGATGCAAAACCAATGCAGCACCAAGGCCAGTAAGGCCATAAAACCGAGGTAGAGCCAATCGTAGAATATCGGTGAGTCTTCACATGGCTCACATGCTGATGAAGCATTAGTGCGGAAGCCACGTGGACAAGCACCACAATCACTCCAATTTCCATCCGACAGCAGCTCTCTGCCACAGTACAATCCAGGACACCGAGCAAGGACATTCATTGTGCTTTCCTTAAGAGAACTTTCCTAAAAGGAGCATCTTCTGCTCAAGTGAATTTATTGACAGATCTCTAGTCAAGATTTTCTTGATATTATTATAAATAACTTTACCAGGTTCTCTTACGAATCCTTGTACAACTCTGAATGTTTTGAATTCTCCTTCCTTCGCTTCCATATATCATATAGTTCAATCGCTTTAATCACTTTACCTCACTTTGTAGGTTAAAGCAGATCTGTATGCTACATGTTTGATAATAATAAAATAATCCTTCCTCTCTTTCCTCTCTTTCGATATATATCCGCCTGTCTAAAACGAAATGCTATGTTTTACCTTCTTCCTTTCGTTTCTCACAGACTCCTCTTTTCTGTCACTCAACATCTATCATTCGAGGATTTATCCATTTGTCAACATCTATCATTTGTATCCCGTCGGGAAATTTCTCTCGATGCTACACGACAAAGATGTATTTTTTACTGGTTTCTTCACATAAGAAATAAGATACTTATCGTTCGTGTTTCAAACGACACTAACACTGCCATCAACACTGTCAGCTGTTGTCAACTTTCACGAGAGAGACGACATCTGCCACGAATGTTGTAAACGCGCTTTCCCTGTCGGTAAAGTCGTTCGCGCGTATATTTATAGAATTACGACAGAATCGACGACAATGACGCAAGGGAGAGGAGTTATTTATAAATTAATTGTGCATTTGGGTTTAGACGAGACCTTTGAGGCCTCGATGCGACGATATAATTATCTTTAAAATCGTTACACTAAATAAGAAATCGTATAATTTTATAATAGAGATAAAAAATATTCTTGGGCATTTAACAATTATACATATATATCTGGGTACGTATATTCCAATATGCAATGTTTTCGATGCATTATCTATCGCGACGACACCGAAAAAATTCGCGGAAAGATCATCGGCGAAGAAAATATAATCGTAATAAGGAACTAACTCCCAAACAATCCAAATGTAATTTTAAAAAATTATAAAGCATCCTTAACATCCACTTTTTTAAATAAAAATTTCCTACGACGCGACTTAATCACAATAATAATTTGCAACACATATACGCAGTATTTAGATATACGATCTTGAAAACGTTACTACAATTTTTATGATTTCATCAATAAACTCTCTCTAACGTTTCATTTAAGACACTTGATGTAAGGATCTCATTTTTTAAGTTCGTCGTATTCTTAAGAATGGAATAAAAATTTCAAGTTAATATTTCAAGTGATTCACGCTTCATCGCGATTGAATGGATCGAAAATTCGTGAGAGGTAGAAGGGAAGAGAGTAAGAAGGAAAGAGAGAGAAAGAAAGAGATCGAAGCCGTCAGTACGCGCATTCGTAAAGCGGTAACGTGATTCGTCATTAACGATCGAGTTCTCGCGTCGCGCCATCTTCCGTTTCAGAGCGATGGCCCCGCGCGCATCGATCGCGTGCGCAAACGCCGGCCAATGGTGTGCCGTCGCTCGCGACGGCACACCATTGGCCAGTACCTGCGGCGTGCCGCCGTCGACGGACGCGCGACGACGCTCGCCATTGGTCGAGATCTACGGCGCGCCGCCACCGGCAGGCGCGCGTGAAAAAGTTGATCGCGCGACGCCGCCGCCACCTGCCGCGCTCGGGCGTCTCCGTGGATGCTCGGCCGCCTCCGACCGACGATTGCCGAGCGCATATTACTATTTTCAGGCACACAGGGCATCTCTTGACGGATTTTCAATAAGTGAAGAGGGCGGCGGTGCGCGGCGCGATAAGCTCGAGATTCTCAAGTTGCTTTTTTTTTGTCCTCGCGTGTGGCTCGCCTCGCGGAAACGTCGTGGAACACGAACGTGGGAGCTCAGGAACGGCACGATTGTCCATCAGCGGTGGTGGCGGAGACGAGCGAGATTCGGACAGGGCGGTGGAGCGGTGTACGCGCGCGCAAGACAACGGGCGAGCAGAAGCGGAGCGAAGTGAAGCCGTGAGGGCGAGGGACTGGACGAGAGGAGAGTACTGAACACGCGCCAGCGCCAAGTTAGCCAGCCTAGCGGAACGACGACAGCAACGAGGATCGCGGAGGCGATGTCGGGACACGTTCCGGCGACACTCGACGCCTGACGTACGGTCTCGTACGCTCCGCCGGAAAATGAGAGATAGACCTCCACGTCGCAGCGAGCAGCTGATGGCGGCCGTGCCCAGTGCTACCGAGAGCTGCTCCTAACATACACGTCCTACCCTAAAACGTCGTTGTTCACCGCACATTGGCGTACGGTACGGGCGTGCGAGCGCGAGGCGGAGGAGGCGAAGGTGGCGGAGGTGAAGAAGAGGAAGAAGAAGCGGAATAGCACAGTTGGTGGCGTTCTTCGGCAGTTGGTCGCCGCGTGAGAGGGCAGCTCAGCGGCAGCAGCGTCGACGGAGACGGCAAGTTCGGCCGTCTTTCCTCTCTCGGTTGATCGGTGCCCGCCTGCAACGGCGATTGTGTATACCTGTGCGTGTGCGCGCTTCAGCCATACATTACCCGCGGCCATACTTCCCTAACACGACGTGCGCCGCTGGAATCAACTGTACGCGCAAGTCGTTCTATTTCGTAACGGTGTCTCTTCTCTTTCCCTCTTCGGCCACCGGCACGGCTCGACTCGGCGCGCGCGGCAGCACGGTGCTTGCGTGCGTGCGTGCGTGCGTGCGTACGTCGCGCGTGTGCGACGAGTGAGTGAGTGAGCGAACGGCACTCCGCAAAACCGAGAGGAGGACTAAAAACAATCAACCGACTAACCAACGAAATCGGCGACGATTATCCACCACTGACCGGCGCCGTCGTCATCGTCGTCATTGTTATCGTTGTCGATCGAACCCACCCTGCGTCACGAGTGAATCGAGGTGGGACCGAATTGGGAAAAAGGCAGGTGCCGGAACAGAGTCGCCGGTCGGGCGTTTTACGACGTCGTACCGTCGCGTTTTACGTGCCTCTCGCACGGTGTAGGTGGGAGCACCTACGTCCGCGGAAGGAAGGAAGAACGGACGGACAGACGGACGGGACACGGGCGTGCGTCCGCATGTGACAACGCCTAACCGTCTGGAGATCATCACGCCCCGTCCTCCCGGTGGCGGTGACGGCGACGACCAGAGAAGCGGGCTGAGAGCGCGAGAAAGAGAGAGAGAGAGAGAGTGAGAACGCGCGGCGCATCGACGAGAGCGAAGGTCTCGGCAGGGGAGAACGAAGTTCGCTCGATCTAGTTTCCGCGTCCGAACCGGAAGAAACATTGTTCCCCGCGTGTGCTATGCGCGACGTATGTCCACGGTGGATCGTACCTCGTCGTCGTCTTCCATCACCACCACCTCCTCTTGCCGCTCGGTGAACAGTACGTGAACGGTAAAGTGCGTCCGTGGCGCAC
Source organism: Crematogaster levior (assembly GCA_901521435.1). Classification (NCBI taxonomy): domain Eukaryota; kingdom Metazoa; phylum Arthropoda; class Insecta; order Hymenoptera; family Formicidae; genus Crematogaster; species Crematogaster levior. The sequence goes on along the minus strand of CABEGB010000860.1, from coordinate 164,001 downwards.
GCATTCGTACGGAGGAACTAGTACGGAGGCAGGGGAGAAAGAGGAATTGATGTGATCGGGTGTAAAACAGCGTCACGTGCATCCGCGTAACAGTGTGTGCCTTTCTTTCTTTCCCTTGTGAGTTCAGAGTGTTGTTGTACGTTGCGGTCGGCGGAATGCGGCCACCTCGGGGAGGAGGTGATCACGGTCTCTAGTCGCGAGACAACCCTGCTGTCCGCGTGGAAAGTGACACCAAAGGGAGGTAACCAAGGCGCCACCGCTCACCGCTTGAGCATCACCAGGACAGTCCCACAGTGCCTCCGTTAATGCCAAGATGTCGTCAGGGGCCTTCGTGGACAGGATAGACCCCTTCGCCAAGCGATCCCTCAAGAAGAAGTCCAAGAAGTCGCAAGGTTCATCCCGCTATCGCAATTCGCAGGATGTCGAGCTCCAACAGTTGCCACTGCTTAAAGGTTAGTTTTAGAGAGACTTTATCATTTTTTTCCAATGTTCCCAAAGCCTAATGAAAAGCGAGCTCAATTACCTAGATAATTTAAATAATTACATATGTATATATATGTATATGTAAAAAATTATTATTGATCGTCCTAAGCTAGGTAAAACCAATGTTACTGCAGAGCGAAATAAGAAAGGTTTTGAAAGAACTCGAGTGGAGTATCGAAAGTAAAAGTTACAGGATCTTGAAGGGAATTATGCAAAATTTTTGCAAACTTGTCCGTTTCTTGTCTTATTTTAATATTAAAATATTGATTTATTCATCTTGACTCATCGTTTCTTTATCTTTAGCATATGTGAAAGATCTTCAATCTGGTTGTCGTAAAAGCATGCTGCAAGGAAGGCAGTGCCGAGAATGTTTGGTGAAGTTGTCGTCCAATTCTATGCAGATCTCTCGCACTTTCTCGCAAGTGGAGTAGCACAGCTTAAGCATGATATCCTTGGAGTTATTGAATAATTGGCAGCAAGTCTGTCGTTCTTGACTTAGGCAATTGCATCACGTGTGCGGCACTATGCTTATCGGTAAACATATCGTTCATTTCTTTCAATATCGTTACTGATTGACGGATCACCGCTACATTGGGAAACACTGTTTTGACACTGACGAAAGTTTCAGGGGCGAGCGATCTCGTGTCACGAGTTTCCACGAGGATGTTAATAGTGTGTTTTCGTTATATCCGCATATTTATCGTAGCATTATTAACGTATTACATATGTATGGTCAGCGAGATGTGGATCGCAAAAACTTGTTTATCGAGACGTCACATTCTGCTCGTTAACATAGTATTGCACATTAATCTGTCGACAGATAAACACGAAGATAACCTATGATTCTCATACACTGGATTACTGAGAGGGTAACAGCTGGATTAAAATATATATCTATAATCCTCAAAGTCGCGTTCGACTCCTCGAGACAATCGCTGCGTGTGCGGGACGCACGTGCACGCGTTTCCCGACACTCGCGTGTACCGCGTGTTAGGATTGGGTGCGAGCATGGGTGCGAGCATGTTTAGTGTAAACAGCGACTACCAAAGTAGCAGAGAGTCTGTGACTCTCTTGCTTTTCACTGTCATCCATACAGATCTTGACAAATTCCATCAGTTTCTGCATTTTGTTCGATTGCGTCTTCGACAGTTCCACGAGATTGAATGTACCGATGAAAGAAATATTAATGACGGTGAAATTGCAAGCGTAAACATTAACATGATTTCAGCTTCTACCGATGTACACGAAACCTTCGCTGTTTACAAGAAAGTTATGACCTATATCCGGCCATTCCTTACTCTGGAAACTTCTGGGGAGTCTCAGGTGGGATCCGCACTGCGATCATCTGTAGAGCGTCAGACTGGGTGACGAATGTATAGAACGTCAGCAACCGCAATTTCATCAGAGGTACCGCCCCACTTGTGCCTCTTGACGAAAGACACCGACATGTTTCTCACGACACCTGAAAATTATATAATATACGCTTCAGATCTGGAAAATCAGGTGTGAAATGGCTATATTGTAGCTCGATTCAACCAGCAATCTCTCAAGTGCACGTGAATCGCAAGGCGATTGACGATGAGACAAAGAGAAGGAAATGACAAAAAATGCGGAATAAACTTTGGAGGTCGCACGGTGAGGAGTAACGCCGAATACAATGTGTTATATGACCGTGGTCTATTCGACCAGATATGATGCTTGCAACGACCGTTTGCCGAATAATGAAACACTTGTTACGCGCGCCTGTAAAAGTTTGTTTACGAGACGTAGCCAACGGGCATCTATACGTTGTCAGCTTTCGCTGCTCTCTCGAAACAGTGAGACTAACCGCTGTACATGATTTGCGACACATGAATACACCTTCAGCGTGGAGAACCCACACGTAAACCACAGCTAATTGCGAAAAGCATCACATATCTTGATTGTGGTCCGTGCGCGTATCGATGCGTGATAACACACGCTATCAGTTTTCCACTTTGCCGAATTGACCGAAAAAGATATCGTGTTTTCACGTGTCGCTTGACTTTATCGAATATTTGCTTTCTGGAAACACGTCACGCACCCGCCGCATATCCAATACGTTGTCACCCGGAAAGAAGCGGTCGAGGGTTATCGACGTGCGACTGTATAATTCTTTTTACGATCGAATTCGCCACTCGAGCGTGCGCAGGCAAAACGATTGGAAACGCAACGTGCGACAGACAACCCACGATAAAGAAATAAAAAGAAAACATGCTTCCGAGTCTGCGGGTGATAATTGTGAAAAGAAAATGATGAAATGTTATCTGACGTCTTGTCTTCGGCCGAACATTCTTGTAAGATTGGTGTAACAGCTGGAAGATAACTCGGATCGACAGGAATGTTGTATCTAGAATTGTGATTCTAGAATGAAAAGCTTTCCATCATTATTATTGATATCAAAAATGAACAGAAACACACAGGTTTAGATTGTTTCACACCGGATTCAGCCGTGTCTTTGGAAACGATTACGAAGATTGTATTAAAGAACAACTTCGATCACTCAGGCGATTCATCCTCGAGCAGTATTCTAATAATGTCTATTTTGTAATCTCACGAATCATTATTTATTTTGACATCCCATTCGTTTTCAGATTCTTGTGGCGAACTTTTAGTCAGGCTCTTTCTCCCATGGAAATATAACGACCAACGTCACAAAAGGATCAAACTTAAACAACTTAAGGTGCGTAAAAACGCAGCAAAAAAACTTTATTACCTCTTACTTACCATAATCGACGAGGGAGCTTCCTATTGGGACTTCGTCAACTACTGTTCGTCACTACTTTCTGCGAGAATTTACGGAAGAAGTGTCTTCGTGGTGCGACCGTCAAAGTGCGCATACCATCTTTTGTTGGATCGACCGCGACTCGAAGTACACGTTCCTGCATTCTATTTTTGGAGGGATACAAAGACACGATACGACGTCGTAATACTCACAAGGCTTACGTTGAGAGGGGAGAACTACCATGTCACGCGATATGAATCTCAAAGATTCTGATCGTCGACTTGTAGCTACGATTAAACGACGTGACGTTCCCAGTATGCGTGAAACGGATTAGTACTCCGCCACGTGTAGTGTGGCTAAGAATCTCTCTGTTTCTCTCATGCATCCACAACCACCGCCATCTGAACGGAGTTGCATTGAAAGGAACTAGGGATCAACATGGCGACCTAAAGGGTTCAAAAAAGAAGGGTGAAAAAAGGCTACGCTAATCGTTGCAAAGATCCTAGGGTTGACTCGCTCGCGAGTCGACAATGTAAATTCACCAGGAGAGCAAGCGAAAATGGTCTCTCTGTTTCTATATTCGTTTTACACATTTTTCCACTTTTGTGGACATTTCTCCGTGACATTTGTTTTTGTTTACAGAAAAAGTATTCTATTCATATACGAGACTACCGAAATAAGCGGTTGACAAAAAGTTAAAGCAATTTTCGCCTTTTACGTATCTTTATCTTCTCTGTGCTTGTCCGTTTATAATATTATGTAAATGTAGGTCTATCATGTAAATGTTTTTTCAGGCAGGCAATCAATGTTGCTAATGAGACGCAAATGCGCATGATTATTAATTATTGTCGAGATAATTAATATGCTTATAGAGAACGCGCCAGGTCCGGATTTATAAAATAAATATATGTTATAATGGAAGCGATCGCTCGCCACTTATATCGCGTATAAGAGGATTATTGGTAGTCAATCGAAGTAAAGGACAAAGGGCGAAAGAGGTGAATTAACTGTGAAATAAGAGCCGGAATATCTGTCCCAAGTCAATATTACATACGGTAGATTAATCGAGACAATTCGTCACTTTCGATTTATGCGCAAATGATATCCCCGAGTTCCTTGGAAAACATTCTTTTCCTGTGGACTACAATGCATATTTGAATTATTTGAAGACTCGCGCATTCGAAATATGCAATCACGTTCCAGGAAAAAGATGCTTCGAGATAATGGGAATTCACACAAAGAGTCCCAAACTCCTCTTATACTTTCCTCCATGATTTCTTTGCTAATTTGAAGTTGACTTTTCCATAGCTTTCCAGAGTCTTTCATTCTTTTTCTGATTAACTTAAAACGTTCCCACGACAGTTGTTTTAAGCTTTATTGAAACTCTATATTAATATTTACTTCACTTATCGCTGTTGTTTCTCACAAAATGAAAAAGGAAGAGTATATTCATGCGAACGCATAATAGACATTTACACAAAATCGAGAATATATTCTAGAAAGCATTTGAAGACAATTCTACATTTTTTAAATTTCTTTTTCGAGAGTAAAACTAAACAACTAAACATTTTCGAAAAGATACAGAAAACTTTTTAGGACAGTTAAATTTTTTGGACCTGTTCCAACGACAGTCGGAACAAAACCTCTCTCCCTTCCACTTTACTTAGTTGACCCACAAATTTACGGCACGAATGGTCGTACGCGGAATAGACCACCTTGCAAGCGATGTCGTTCACCTTTGTAAAACGGCAATAATCCGCCACTTTTTCTTTTTCCAGTTATTCGATATCATCCGAATTGCACACAGCATCGATAGAAATATAAATTAAAACTATTGACTTTTTTATCCGATGATACGTTCTGTGTCTCCTTATTTGTTTCTGTCTTCTGCCACAGGCAAATTAGACAAAATTTGAGATTATGCTTTTCCAAATTCTTGCTACATTCTTCTTTATATATTCTTTTTTTTTTTTTTCAACAAGACTAGTTTTGAATTTTAAATTATTGAAATCGTGAAACATAAAAGTCTTTTCATTAAATCTCGTTTTGCACTGCAACTTGTAACAAAGGTTTAGTATTGCATACTTCAATTCGTTTTTAGGTCGCTTTGTATTATTTATTTCTTATACTTATTTGTTATATACTTATATGTTATACATATTCCCGTCTATTTAGCGGTTGGGAAAGACGTCTTTCTAATTAGATAAAATTGTAACAACACTAACGAAGAGAGAACCAATAATTCTATTCATTTTTAACAGATTAATCTGAATATGAAGGGTCTAATTAGTATTAATTTAACAAGATTCAGAGGGATTGCTTAAAGAAAGCAAGCTTTCTTTTTCAATAATTCATAAATTTATTAATCAAAATACATGAATTTTTTTATAATATAAATTTTATATGTAACAAAATAAACGATAGTGTTTATATTCATTCTCTCACGACGCGAATATTTTTACAGGGTGAGACTCGTGCCACAGAATGCTCATGATTTTCGTTGGTTAATTTCAATCATAAGATGATTATCCTTTATCTGTTTGCCATTGCACAAAAAAATTGTAAACACCTATACCTGTAAAGAGATATACACATAAGGAATTTATCTGATAAAGTTTCAAAGTCCACTTTGAACGTGACTAAATAACAAGGTATTGTTCAATTTATTAGAAAGCATTATATAAATACACAAAATTATTATATACATATATAAAATATTTTTATTGTTCTGTAACTTTTGTCAGGTGACGGAAACAGCTTGTGTGATCATTTAAACATATACCGATTCAACCGCGACGAGATTTACGTGACTCTCTGCTGGCCAGAGAGACGACCATTGTAATAAATTATCGCGCCTACTGAGCATTGCATTGCGCGAACGATATTATGACCCGTAAACAGCAGCAGGTGAGCGGAAGCAAATAAAGGTGGGATCAAGTTCAGCACGTACTCACGGATCTGAATTAGTTTCAATGCTTCGGCTTCATGGGATTTGAATGACACTCATAAAAGGACCATTTCATTCTTGATACTTGTTTGGTATCCAGTTTAAACAGGTTGTTTTTGAATCCCGAAATGGTTGTTTGCGATAGAAGACATACGAATAAAGACTTTATCTCAATTATCGTTATCGCTTTCCAGAATTAGCGCAATGTAATTGTTCCGTTCTGCAAACAAGAAATCTATTGTGTTCATTGACCATCGTTCACTTGTGTAAAAATGGAAATACTTGATCAAGCTGTAGTTGAAAGCAGAGAAAACTGCACATTATTTACCGTGTATATCGTTCGTCACTTCTTCGCCGCAGAGTTTCGATCCTGTCTCGAGAGACAGGATCCTTGTAAGAGTCAAGACTGCCCTACATTCGAACGTGCTCGTGAGACACTCGAGCCCATCTCCAGGAGCGAACGATCCGTAGGATCGTTGCCGCGGCGGTAATAAAAGTTTTACGATTTCGGCGCGGCACATCCTCTTTAAACCGAACCCTTTTGGCGCTCGATACATCGGATGACATTTCGACCCGCGTTGTTACTTTATCGTAACCGATATATCGCTTCTTCGTAAACGACAGAGGGAAAGAGGTACTCAGTGACGCGCTTGAACGTGCAAATTGAGTGAAAAAGCAAAAGTGCGATGCTCGAGAAGCAAATTCCCATAGACGAGCGAAACCGTTGAATGACCCATAAAATTTTGGAAATCCAAGATTACACACACCTGGTAGAATCTAGGTATACTATATATCGTCGTTTAATTTAAATCTCTCATAAATTAACATTCCATTTTTAGAATCCTGATGTAGTTGACAGAGACCTGGTTCTTTCCTTAAAAAAGAATTCTACAGTCACTAATTATTATATCGAAACTTTGAAAATGGGATGCTAATTTTTTGCAGAGGTAAGAAACTATATATTAAATGACTAACTATATAACTATATGTATTAAATGATAAGAGCTTCGACGAAGAAAGTTAAAATGTATTTCCTCTCAGTAAAAGTATCATCAGACACCTTGTAACTTTTTAGTCTACAACATTAAGTCTTCGGCATTATTTCTTGGAAATTAAACTTCAAATTAAATTTTTAGCAAGATAAACTCACTGTAAAATGGAAGTTTTATTAAGATAAACTTGAATTTCTTGCTTATATCCAGCGTTCGATATTGAAGTAATATTTAATTTTTTAATATAAAGATTGAATGTGTTTCTCACGTATGTAAATTAATAATCGTGATTTTTTTAGCGATGATAAAATAAGCTGATGCAGTCAGGGACATCTGCGTTCGTGTAAAGCAAGAGGAAAGAAGTGAGCATACATTTTCTGGGTTAAAGGAAACTATTAGTTTTCCAAAGTAAGAAATGCAGTCGCGCGTCACGATGTGTTGAGACCATTACGTCAGACGTAAACACAGTTTAATTATGCGTCATGCACAAGTGGGAGCATTAATAGTGTTCTTTGTTCAGACGTTTGCCGCGCGACCGTCGGAGTTCCATTCCAGTCCATATTAAGGAGACGGAGAATGCGAAAATATGGAAGTAGAAATGATTAACGAAATAATTCCGAGGATCGTTTCTCACTTACAATTAGCTGAGCAATAGCACGGATGTAAAAAATTTATATTATTTCTTGGGCAATCTGATATTCATCTTTTTTCATAATCAAAATAATATTTGAGTTTGCGAATAACTCAAAAAGATGAGAGGCTTTTCGCGAAATAAGGAATAAACAACAGCATCTTCGTGTTTACTTTCGAGCGTACTTTACTTTGATGGCATTTTAATTTCTAATCTTTATTCATCTCGCTGGATAAATGTCCTTTAATAGTAAATATTCTAATAGTTTCAACGAAAATTCGTTCAAATGTAGGTCGAACATTTATCATGATATTCTGGTAACGAGTCGCGCGCACACGAATACTCTCTGGCTAATTGACGTTGATGGTCATGGTCACTGTCAAGATCGGGATGGGAGCACGAGGATACGATGGTGCACTTTTCCGCGGGAGTGAGAGAGTAGGCAAAAACGTCGCCGCGTTGTTCATTAAGCCACATTCGTACTGCATAATCAGCTGCATAATGCATTGGTAAAGGAATCGATGCGTAAAAAAATTTCCGATTGTTATGCAAAACTGCATGTCATATACTTTTCAAACGACCGTTTTTTACTCGATAAAATTGAAATCGATCTCTCTTGCATATGGTAAAATGTTGCGAAAAATTTATTCTCAGGAATTAATCAATTCTCTAGCTTTTTATATTAGTTCACAAAATATTTATTTTTTTAGTTTTTACATGATACACCACAATGTAGTATTTAATTTTTAAGAAGAGACTGAAACTGGTTACAATTTTGACGAGTTCAATAACCGATGCTATAGATGCTGTCTTAGGTACTATAAGCAGATAGATAATGTATGTATTGTACGTCATCCGTTGTGATGCAATCATTGTAAAAAAAGGAGGATAAATACTAGAATTATTTTCGTGTGACTGTCACGTTGAAATCTGGTCTCAAGGAAATTGTATTGCTATATTAATGATTATATAATTATCAGATATAAATAATTGCATAATTATATATATATATTTTTTGGTATCGCGTTCACGTCAGAAACAAAACATACCAATATTTAATACACACACAAAATTATTGAAATATACATATATATAAGGTTTATTAATTATACTATTAAATATAATAATTATACCTATTATGGTACTAATTAATTACATATATTATATATAATGAATTAAACAAGATTAAAATCAAACAAACATGTTCAACATTTTGGTATCCAAGAAATATAAAAAGATAAGACGTAAGGAGAGAATGGAGAACAAGGAGAAGGAACAGGAAGGACGAGCGAAAAAGCGAAGAGAAAACGTCGGGGAGAAAAAGATGTAAAAAGAAGAAGGAAAAAACATAGAAAGATCAAAGAGGAAGAGAGAAGAAGGCGAAGCGCAGATGATGACAACGGGACAAGGCGCGGTAGAACGAGGGAAGGAAGGGAAAGAAGAAGAGCGTCGTCAGAGTAGGAAGAGGGATAAGGGTTGGAAAGGGGGCGAGAGAAGAGGCTACCTGACGGTACCCCCCAGAGAAGCGGTGGAAGTATTGATCCGGAATGTCGGCGACCACCTGCACGGAACGCGCTCTTGTACTCCTTCGCCACCCAGTCGCTCTCCTCCCTCTCTTTTCGCGTTTCTACCCCCCTCGCCTCGTCCACTGGTTCACCTCTTTCTCCTCGTGTCTCGCTCTTTCCCTATCTTGTTTCCCTTTTTCCTACTTTCGTCTCAGGTCTCACCTTCTCTGCACCTTTTACTTTATTTTCTTGAAAATTGATCTTACCGTTTTTCTCGTCATCTCAATTCATTTTATATATCTATTTATTTATCTCTGTTTTTTAGCATTCATTGATTTTAATCTTTTGTTTTTTCTGACCTGCCTTTCCACCCTTGTTTTATTTCGTTTCTTTCCGCTTTTCCTTATCCACCCTATTTCCTTCTTTCACTCTATTTCCCTTTTTCCTTTCTTTCTCTCTCATCGATCCATCAAAATACCTCGTATTTTGCAGCAACGCATAATTTACCGCCAAATTGTTCTCGACATTTGATCGATCTCAATTCCGGTAACTACAATGATTTTCCACGAATGAAATGAATTTCACACTCTCGCACCAGAGAATCTCGCAACTGTTCTGTTTGAATAACAAACAAATTAATGTAACGAAAGTCTAATAAGTCAATTAGAGATGACTTTATCTCTGTACATAAACAAGCTATTATACCCCAAATGCACTTTCAGCCACGGATTCTTTGACAATTTCAAACAGATTCATCGGAGAAGGATAAGCAATTTTCGAGCAATCAGTGATTCAAGAAATAAAAGATTCTTGATGAATCAAACCTCAGAGCAACGGATAACGAGATTTAAGAGATTTATTGCTGAACAAATATTTTAATCCAAGTTCGAACCTCTAGAAAAAAACTTATTCGAACAAAATAATGTTAAAATGTGGATGAGGAAGGCAGAATCTCTCAGGTAGATAAAAATATTACATATTTCTAGATCAGGCGCGCGTATCTCGCGCTGTGCAACGGCGCGCCGGCAAGCGCGAGCACGTACGCGCGAGGGTACGTGTCACGTTATGAATGAAATTATAAATATGTGCATACCTAGATGGATCGCGCGCATGTAACATCGAGGGAGAAACGAACGAACGAACAAACGGGGGCGAGACGCCGCGCGCGCAACGTTATTTTTGGAGTCCTTCGCGACACGACAAGTCGCGTCGTAGCAGCCCGATTCTCGTTGCGCCTCTACTTTTCTTTGCTCTCTCCTTTCCTCCCTGCCTCGCTCACCTGAGTCTCTTTACTGCGGATTTAATGGAATCGTGTTAAGGCCGTTCAACCGTTCGTGCAACTTGCCCGTGCTTCCCTTCTCGTCTCGGGAGAAGCCGCGAGGCTATCGATGGAGGAATATCGTGTCTGGCATTGATTAAGCCTCCGAACTCGGGATGAAAAATTAATTACACCTTCACCTCGTTATAACCTGAGTTGTGACGCAGACAACTCACCCCACGGTCTATTGTCGCGTAAATAGCGACACTTAATTCTAACTTTTCTATTTATGGGTGATCGTAAGATCGTATAACAGGATTTGTCATAGGGATCTCGTGGAGGGAGATTCCTTTTTGTTCATCCCTCCCTTTTCTTGTCCTTGACTCTTCTCTTTCCTATCTGCCGCTTAATGACAATGTGTTTTTCTTAATGTTTTTTCGCTAAAACGATTTGATGAGACCGCACTTTAAAGGTCAATCGAAAGGGAAAAAGTGATGCACGTCTCTCATATGTGACGGCGATAATAAGATCGCCACAGTTGCGATCCGATGACGGCAAAATCGTCTAAATATGTCTTGGACGTGTTGCCAAGCATGTATTGCCACAGGCAACTATTCGTCTCGCGATTTCGAATGTCACTATTCAAGAGTGACGACAGCGAGCATTTGCAAACGTAGCGATCCGTTCTTCTTCCTTCTCGGGTCCTCTTTTTTCGCTCTTATTTCGTACCGCACTTCATGCTTTCCGGAAAAAAATCTCAACGGATAAATATAACCCTGAGATTGCTGCCAATTTTTCCTCAGGATGGCCACTTTACGTCTCGATTTACCCGCACAGCGGTATTTCACATAGGACGGTTGCCTGTTACGAAAGGGAGAGATAGAGATAGATAAAGAGAGAGAGAGAGAGAGTTTGGCATAATTTGATAAAGTCATTGAGGCCACGCCGTGTGCCATTATGAAGAGCGAAGTTGCTACGGGACGTTGCAACCGCGCCATCATCCCTCGAGCGATGTGAAGGGCATGAGAAAAACTGATTAGCCGATGTGTGTTACCCTTTGACTGCATACAGGGTGTCCCGGATCTGCATTGAGCCTTTCGCCCGCGAACTTTTCGATCGTGTCGATTTTTTTTCCACTACAACAAATTCTGGTAGCTTTGCTTATTCGTTAGGAAATCTCGCTCTCTGTTACAGTGACAGACAAAATTTCTTTAAAATTTGCTCAAAAGCGAATAAAATGAAATCTAGTTTATCAGATTGGTACGTCCAAATGGACACATAAATTGCTTCTCTCTACTTTACCTTTCGTCTCTTGGTCTCTTGACTGTAAAGCTTTCAAACACTCCAAATGTCGAAATATCAAGGGATGGACAAGCAATATTATAAATGTTTCGTTTTTCTTCAGATAGACATGTGTGCTCAGACTTTTTAATTTCCAGATATTCATACAATCAATTTGCGATTTTATTCGGTGTTGCTAGAATAAAAAATACAATTACCAAGAGTGGAGTGCATTAAATCCAGCTAATCTAAGAACTTAAGTCATAAGAAATTTTCGCAATACTTCAAACTACAATAAGTTTAATCCATGGACTCGATTTATATTCCGATAAAATTCAGTACGATTCAAACCCAATAAACACCAACTAACAATAACATTACATTAATATTATAATTTCCTGCTCAACAATATACATTTTATGTAACATTTTATGTACTCAACCGTTACATTGTTGAGTAGGAAATTATAATATTGCTGTTGGTCGGTGTTTACTGAGGAATCATTTCAACACTTTTCTTTTATAATGCAGAGTAGCTACGACACAGTAGTTAGAGAAAAGAATATTATGTTTAGTAATGCAGTTAAAGTTTTTACCATTTCTCAGTAATGGTGAATCGTGGGAAGCGCATCTACGCCCGAAAATGCGTGTTGCAGATTTCCAACGCCATCAGCTACAATATGCGTAATCAGTTCAGTCGAGCAAGTGATAAGCGTTAATCGATGTGTAATAGAGAGAAAAATCCTAATCCGTGGACGTTGACTCGTGATCACGAGCGAGATAGCAAAAGAACGCGACCTACGCAGCGTGAAGGTGACTACACATATTGGCGGATATAACCTCTTCAAAGCGAACTTCACTCTTCCTTGACTTTCGCTTCATTATATCTTCGAATGCGACTTTTCTGGCAAACTGCGAATCTAGAAGAAAAAGTGAATTAACTACGTATTTTAATACACATGAAAATAAAATATAATCATCCGAAATCGTAATTTCGTATGAAACAAGCAACGGAAGAAACACTTCCCACATTGCGTTCGATTTTTCGCAAGAATATCGAGAGGATAATTAGTTAACTTCACGCAGATATATCGATAATCGATTATATTATTTTTAGAATGATGTTTAAGGATGATTTCCATTAAACTCCAATTAACTTAATCAACGATGAATTCAGCACGTAGAATCACTTAAAATAAAATTTCTAATTACTATCCCTAATCGAACTTCTTATATATTAAACGAAACATTAACAATTTTATACACGTTAGTAAAATGACGAGTATTGCTCAACGGATTAAATTAATCGGACTTTAGGCAAAGTCGTGCCTAAAAAGAACATGAAACTTTTTCACTAATTTGTCAGTCCGTTTCTCAAAATTTAGCAGGAGCGAAGATATCTGTAAAAGGATTTGTTTCTTTTTTTCCGCAAAGCAGAATTCGGTGATATTAATTCTGTTTTTCGATTAATTTTCAGCGAATATCGGAGTTGGAAGAGAAAAGACAAAGATCTCAGATTCGTCGAAGAAGCTCACGGTTGAAAAACGCACGCTGCAAAATCCATTTGCGCGATTGTTTCAGCATTCGATCATTCTGATCTCTCGTGACTCCGTGCGACTCGCGCGATTCTGGTTGCTATCGGCTCAATTAAATTGTTTGCTTACACATTTAGGAGCAAAGGAAATAATAACATTTTATTGAGCCTCTCGTTCATGTAGCAGAGAGTTAAAAATAATAGCCAAGCACTTTTCTTTCCAATTCTGTTTTGCATGAATTATTTATGACGAAACGTAAGAACATTCCGCTTCCATTTTTAAAACACCCGAAGTTTTTCTTCGTAATACAACTTATCGCGAGAGGGATAATACTTCACGTTTAAGAGAATATAGAATTGAAAATTAACATTATTTATCTGTTACAGATGTTAACGCCGCTGAGCAGGAGGAGTTGTTTATCAAAAAGCTACGCCAATGCTGCGTGGCATTCGATTTCATGGATCCGATGGCTGATCTCAAAGGCAAGGAAATTAAACGGAGTACGCTCAATGAATTGGTGGAATATATCACAGCAGGGCGAGGTGTCCTCACCGAGCCTATTTACCCGGAAACCATTAAGATGGTATGTTAATGAAATCGAAACGAGATGAATATTAGACTAGATTTAAAAATTCCGTTCTTTCATTCTTGTTAATAACTTCTTTCGTACGCATCAAAATACTTGCTCAGCATGTTATTTTCTTGGAGTATGTTATTTTGTTGTAGCCTGAAAGTTATTTTGTTTAGAAAATTAATTAGAAATAATCTGATTTAATCTCATAATAGTTTATTAATTTTTATTTATCTAATAATAAGCGTAATAAATAAAATTCATGAGAGAAAGAGAGAAAGAGATTATTTAATGTTGATATTGTTCTAACTTTGAATTGATTTTGAAGATCCTTTGTTATATTTGTTATATATTTGTTAAAGGTGTCTGCAAATCTATTCCGTACATTGCCACCTAGTGAAAACCCAGATTTTGATCCAGAAGAAGATGATCCAACCCTGGAGGCGAGTTGGCCCCATCTTCAGTTGGTTTACGAAGTCTTCCTCCGTTTTCTCGAGTCTTCAGATTTCCAGCCTACTATTGGCAAAAGAGTTATTGACCAAAAATTCGTGTTACAGGTAAAGCATTATTACATTGTTACTTTTCACTCTATCTGCATCTAATATATCACACTTTTTAATATAATTTAACTAATGAATACACTTGTTATAATTATCTGTTACAGTTATTGGACTTGTTTGACTCGGAAGATCCCAGGGAAAGAGATTTTCTGAAAACAGTTTTGCATCGTATCTATGGAAAGTTCCTGGGTCTTAGAGCTTTCATACGCAAACAAATAAACAACATTTTTCTGAGGTATTTATTTGAATGTAAAAATGTGTTATCTTGCATTAAATTATAATAGAAAAATTTAATTTTATGTATTAAAAAGTCATCATTAATGTCATTGTATCAAAAATTTTACTTTGGATTTTTATCTTGATATTTAAATATCTTATTTTATTATATTTCAGGTTTGTGTACGAAACAGAACATTTCAACGGGGTTGGTGAACTTCTTGAAATTTTGGGTAGCATTATTAACGGATTTGCTCTTCCTTTAAAAGTTGAGCACAAGCAATTTTTGGTTAAGGTACGATTATATTCTTAAGAGAAAATTAAAGAGTACATTATATAGAATTCAACTTTATATAGAATTTTCCTTCAGAAATAAATTGATTTTATCCTCATACTTTAGAAGTGATTCTACTTGATTCTGAAATTTACAATTTATTTCAGTTTTATTTAATCTCTTGGGAGACATAAAATTGGAATTAAATTTGCATAACTTCTTGTTGATACAGTTATCTTATAATACACTTTGGCAATATTTTCTAAAAATTTGAAATTCATTTTAATTCTTTGTGTATATATGTATATTTTTAAATATATATTAACATTGTAAGAGAGAGGAAAGAGAATGGGATAGAAGAGAGGAAGAACTAAAAAAATAATTTAAAAAAGCATCTTTTATGTTTATTCCTTTAGGTGCTGTTACCACTACATAAAGTGAAATGTTTATCGCTCTATCATGCGCAGTTAGCTTATTGTGTGGTGCAATTTTTGGAAAAAGACGCGACTTTAACAGAACCAGTTGTACGAGGCCTCCTTAAGTTCTGGCCTAAAACGTGTAGCCAGAAGGAGGTGATGTTCCTCGGTGAAATCGAGGAAATACTGGATGTTATAGAACCTAATCAATTTGTTAAAATACAAGAACCTTTATTCAGGCAAGTCGCACGTTGCGTGTCTTCACCACACTTTCAGGTAATTTATACAACATTTTGTACTAATTTCGATGAATTCTTTGTAAGTAATTTATTATGAGATGATAAATCACCCTTTTTATTGTTACAGGTTGCGGAAAGAGCATTGTATTTTTGGAATAACGAGTATATAATGTCTCTAATTGAAGAAAACAACCAAGTAATAATGAAGATTATGTTCCCAGCATTGTACAAAATTAGCAAGGAGCATTGGAACCAGACGATCATAGCTCTTGTTTATAATGTTCTAAAAACATTTATGGAGATGAACAGCAAGCTCTTCGATGAACTTACTGCCAACTATAAGTTGGACAGGCAAAAGTAAGGTCAAAATTCTGAGATCTTTTACAGTTTTGCCGATTTAAGTAAAATTTTTTCTAATCAATTTTAGTTTTTAATTAAATATTGTACATCTTGATAATTTAGTGCTATATTAACAGTCTAATGAAATCTATCTAAAGCTATGGGAAGAATAAATAAAGATTTCTTTACATTTTTCCTTTACATGTTTGTATTATAGAGAGAAAAGGAAGGAAAAAGAAAGGGATGAAATGTGGAAGAAACTGGCCGAATTAGAACGACGCAACACTCTTGAACGTAATTCTCTCACGGCTTCCTCCAATAATCCAGTTCCTGCCACTAACACATCTATGACGCGAACTCGTCCCTGAGCTGGTAAGAATATTATTTAATCTAAAAGAATATAAAAGAAGATAAACGTCTTGATATAATTTTTATAAATATCGATAAATATCGAATAGCTCTTTGCTATTTTTTGTTATAGGTGGAAGTACGGTATCACGCTGCCTGATTGTTAGCTCTTAGTTTACATCGATTGTCCATATACTACACGCAAAAAATTCTTGTTGTTAGTGAAACGAAGTGTCTCACGAAAGCATTCTTGACGTAATGTAATTCATTTTATTAGTTGTGACCGAAATGGCAGAATGATGGAAGCCAGGGGAAAGAAATGAAAAAGAGACGATACAGAGTTAATTACGCAATTTTATTCTTCTTTAACAACATTAACAACAATGTGGCGATTAGTGAATTCCAAATGATTTTATATGTGTATATCGGATATACTCACTTTGGTTTTTCTTTCCATTTGGAAGTGGCAGAAGGTTTCCACTGCATGTACTCAGTGTCAGCACACAACAATACGACAATTTGTTAGTCCCTTCTTGATTAAGATTTCGTTATCGCTCTCGGTAGGAGGGGACAATCATGGTGTAAATTTCGGAATGGACGAAGTTGTACACGTCATTGTGATCCTTGTTCATTTCTGGAGGACGCGACACTTTGTGCACTCTCTCAGACGACCAGTGTGTCGCCTCCTGACTGACCCTTACGCTGATTCTTGCTGCTCCTGATAGAGCCAGCGAGAGTGTTTGAATATATGTATCATATATTCGTATTAACGATAATGATAACTGTAACAGGTACGTAATAAAAAATAGGTAAAAATGAAAACAAATATATATATATATATATATATATATATATATATGTATATATATATATGTATGTATATATGTATATATATATATATATATATATATATATATATATATATATATATATATATATGATGCGATATATTATATATATAAAACAGGATATAGTTAATACGAGATACAAAACAAGTCAACACAGACACATACATACAGACACATATACATAGAGGCGTACACCAAACTGCGATAAACGAGAATACATGTGTAAAACATATATAGGCCAATGTGCTACTAACATAGAGACTGCTGTGACTGAGTGCCCGCGGCGAGTTGATAGTGAAACAAACCTTTTTTCATGAACGTGTGGCCGCGGCGTGAAACGGCGTACACGAACACAATAGTTAACGAGTGATAAGGTTCAATTCGCGCGGACGACGGAGGGAGAGGAGATATGCGAGAAAGAAAAAAAAATATATATATATATGTTGTTTTCTAATAGAAAAAGAGAGAGTGTGTATGAGAAGGAGAAAAAATAATGGGAGCGAGGGTACGAGAGGAGTATACAATAAAAAAGAAAAAAAAGGAAAGAAGAGACAGATTTGATTGTACCAAAAACATTCGTTACTTATAAATATAATTACGTGATAGTGATACAGAACGCGCAAGTGTAAGGATCCACTTTCGGAGCTGTGCTCCCATGCTGACAACTGTAGGTCATTTTTAAAATTTCTTACCATCGCATAATAGTAATTAATAATACGAATAATGATAATGGTAACAATAAAGAGTATTAAACGAGAAAGAAAAGCTAATAAATAAACGACAATGATAAACAAATAATAATAGTTACAGATAAAATACGATAGTTATCAAAGATGGGTGACCGCTTGCTCATACATATTTTCATGGAGATAATCGGAGAAAGAATACACAAGAATTGCCATTGTCACCGTTTTTCTGTTTTCTTCTTTTCGATTGCTTTCCAATGTTCTTTTTCATCGAATGTTTCTCACGATTTGTACACGACTTGTGCTCGCTTTTGTGTTACGCTCCGTTCACCTTCGCTACGTAAAACCTCATAAGGAGACAGAGAGAGTGACATATACATATATAAATATATACATATATATATATACATATATATATATAAAATTATTGTAAAATAATGTAATGTGACTTTGAAGACGTAGGTGAGAGTCCAGAAAAAGATTCTTTACGCGTAAATAGATACACATTTATTAAAGAATTGTCTAAATTATTTCCATTTTTTGGCTGCTCTTTACAACGCACTGCGTTTTTGTACCGAGGTAAATCATAGATGGGAAGTATAGAGAAAGCGTTCGTGATCCGACGAGTGCGTGATCAATCTTGATAGAAACATAAGTGATTTTTAATTAGTGTCCAAAGAGATTTTGTCACAAGAGGAAAAATCCGACTCTAAGAAGATTATTGAAGAATATGTTGCTGAAATTAAATTGTCGTGGGACATCTTGTACTTTCTATAACGATCGTTTTATGTATCATACATTACAAACGAACAATAATCTTTGTATGTATGTGTATATATGACATCAAATACGAAACGATAGTCCTTTATTACAAGTAAAAGTAATATCGTTACTTTTAATCATTATATCGTTATTTGATTATCCTTCATGCTATTAAAAGTTGCGACATTATCAATCTCATTTTTATCGTTCTGATTTTCCTCTGGGAAGAAATACGTAGTTTAGAAGAACAACAGTAAGATCTTAAAATTTTATTAAGATTGGTTTCAAATGAACTTCTAAGGTAATTATACTTTAACGCTAATAAGACGTCGTAAAAAATTGGTGTGTGTGTGTGTGTGTGAGTGTGAATCAAGCGTTCTTAAACATTTGACTAAACCGCCTTTCAAATTCGCCTAGTAATTCATTGTTTAAATTAAGATCATATTCCAATATTCGATAAAATTTTGGTGAAATTTGTACTGGATGTCCCAGATTAATTGTATTCTCAGCTACATAATCCAACGATTCTCGAATAGGTTTTTCCTGAAAAGCTTTCCCTCGAAATTTCAACATTCTTTTTACATCTTTCTTCACATTCTTTAATTCTCAATATTAAATATTTTAATAATCAACAGATTTTTTTAAATGTATGAGTATTTAATTTTGTTCACACGACGACTCGAGGATAGTATTTATTTTCAGAGTTCCCGAAGTTCTTGTAAAGGAGAGATCAGATCCTGCTACTGGATGGACCATCCGCACAGTTTATCAAGATATATTTTTTAATACATCCAAATGTCTAAGAAAAAAAGGTTGTATGTATAAATCTTCTCAAAATGATTTGTGGTCAAAATGATTAGAAGTAGATTATAAATAATTGAAAAATTTACTTTTAATTTTTAACTTATCACGTGATAACATATTATACTCCACTTGCAACCTTGATTTTGAACAGATAAAGAAAAAGGGATTTTAACAAAAGATGTAAAATTGTGATACTAAATAGTATTAAAACCTTGTAAACTAATTTTTCTTTTATGTGATTTTTTCTTGAGAAATATTAAACCGACTTTTATAAATCTTTTTTTAGTCGCTTCAGAGATAAATCGTTTGGTTAAAAAAAAAAACTATTTTCTAATCATAATTAAAATTTAAAAAGAATTTATTTAAGAAGAAACAGACTAAGATATAGTGAAAAAAAAGAAGTAAAATTTCGAGAATTTTAACCCATTGATGGGAAAAGTGATAGCTCTTTGCCCTGATAAGTTCGCAACTGCACTCTTCTCCTTAAGTGCCTCCGATTTTGTCTTGGATTTGTGTTTCTTCTTTTTTGTCAATTCATAGGTTCTTCCCAACAATCACGGTGCATAAGTATCTAGATATATTTGACTCAGAAACAGATGAAACAATCATCTTCAAGTATAAAAACATTCTCGAGTGTAGATTACTGTAGATACGTGTGATTGAGGAGTCGGGTTATCTGGATATATTAGACTATCTCATCGCTCGAGTGTTGACAATTCCATCTTTTATAATTTGCTTGCTAATAATTTCAATGCGAAAAGCGGTATAAGATACACAAGCGTATTCTTTTGTAGTTGACACGATTTGATTCTCTCATCCCTTTTAGGTTATGTGATATCTTTGAGCGCTCGCGTTCGTAAACCTAAAAAAATGTTAAAACGTTTCTACGAACGGTGGTTTAGAATGAAGAACAAGCAAGAAGCCGTGGAAATGAAGCGAAAGCTCTCGTTGTTTTACGCTTTCGTGGGATGGAATGCTTTCATCGTCATATTCTACTTAATTATGAAAAAGGAGATGCCAGAAGATCCCGATGAACGAAGTAAGTGTGGGTTTTGTCGATTAGTGATCTCGAATATATATTTTGTTAACAATAGAACATCTATTTTTCGCAGGGCTATCTTATCGAAGCTTGCTCCCACCTGCCACCAAAATGCATGTGTATCAGGTATCAGGCCTGACGCTTTCCAATGATTTTGAGATCGCGTACAAGAGCAAGGTTGCTCAGATTGAGAAAGAGAATAAGGAGAATGCAAATGCTAAGACGGACGAGAATTAGGTAATGCTTAATAATTATTATTTCTCAGAGCTCTCTTGTAGCATCCCATAATAGTATGTATTATCAAAATGAGACGAATCTCATTAGGCTTTGTACTATCTACACGTGTACAAAATACAGAGCTATCAATCATTCACTATAACATTTCAGAGAAATCTTTTCCTTAGTCATTCAAGAGAAAAACATTTATATATATATGTGTTGGCAGACCTTCCCCTCAGGGAAGAGATCTCCGTAAGGCAACAGCACCAACGTTGGATCTGCCAGATCTTGGATTCAATTCCTTCAGTCTCTGTTCCATCTCGCATAGCAATGCTGATCTGTACAGATAGATGTGCAAAACGTAATTATAAGATCGTACCTTCGCATCAAAGACGATATTTGATCTTTCATTTTAAATGTCATTCCTTACCTATACTCCTCATAGCGCATGACAACCTCCTCTAGTTCTTGCTTGTACAGCCTGGTGAGCATGGCGTTGAAGCAGTCCAACTCGGGCAAGCGAAATAATTCCCAGCGCAGCTTGCGATCTAAAGCTATCGAGGCCCTGCTGTACACATACAGCCAATGTGGTATTTCCTCATTGAGATAAGGATTGGCTGGCACCAGGACACTGTGAGAGTGAAAGTGAGTGTGCCGTGGTGGCGGTGGCGATGGCGATACGACTCGTACCGCCTGCATTTCATGTGGATAACACGGGTGGTCATACTGCGCCTGGCGCGTGATGTGGCTGAAAGAAAAGAAAAGCAAGATACTTTATTGTATGCACTCGTGTATCGACAACCTCTTCCGGGTTTTCTCACTTGACATAATAGACGCCATATTCAGGAGACTCGATTCTTTCCCATCCTGTTGGTAGACCCTCCTTCTCGAGCGGATGCGACCAGTGCGTGGTCTTGGTATTATGATCGATGTAGTACTTTCGACCGCGGAGCGTAAAGTCAACCGACCATCCAGGCGGCAAAGGCAACTCGTCCTGCTGTTGTTCACTCCGAGAACTCGATCTTTCCGAGTAACATTTACTGTAGCTTTAACAGAAAATTAATACAATATACTTTTTACGAATGTAAGACAGATTTTATGTTTATTCGTAATTGTGGGATGAAAATTACATCGATTTTATGTTCTAATATTACTTAGCGCTACACTGTTTTGAATCCCTTAACAAATCACGATTTTTTAAAACTTTTTGATTAAAATAACTGGTGAAGTTGTATACAATGCAATTTAATGAAATGAAAGAAAAATACGTTCGTAAATTACTATTGTTCTATTAACTTTCTCAAGGTGTACAAACATTTTGTCATTTTCATGTCATGCAATTTAAAACTTTAATAATCAAGTCAATAAAGTGAAATTTGTAGTTTAAAAAATAGATTGAAATGTATCTGTAATAATCTGTAATATGAAAGCTGTAGAAAATCGTTCTCGTACCCAGCATTGTGACGACAAACGGAGTGATTATAATCCTCGTAACCGGTATCGATTTCGAGAGGCATGTAAGGCATCTGCGGTGTCTGGACCCTGTCCAGATGGTACTCGGACCCGGCATATTGATTCATATAAGTGTGCGACATTGCAGGCGATAGCTCAGAATGGTACATGGGTGTCGCAGAAAATGTGCTGTCACTCATTCCGGTATTGACGGAAAGGCTGGTAAATCTATCATGAAAATAAAAGAATATAATCGGAGGATATACGTACAATCGCGACATTTCCCTTAAGTAAAGTTTATTTTGTTTTTTTAAACATCTGTAACTTTATTTTTTATACAATATTGTCATTCAATAATATTTTATAATCGTAAAACCATAAATTAAATGTAAAATCTATTATTAACCTTTGAGCTAAATCAGGAACAGAACTGTTTGGTGTATATTTTCCCTCGTGGCTGCCCAGACCGACGGCGCTGGTCGTGGTTTTCAGATTTCCGAACTTTTGTACCATACTAGGTTGCGGAGAAATGGACTATGACACGAGAGAAGCATTGATAAAAATCAACATCTTCAGATCGTCTTCTTATATGTTTCAAGGATTCTTGACCAGGACACTGCTGCTTGGGAATTACGAGACATTGTATAAAACTTTTGGTCGATGAAAAAATTTATGGACGTGAATCGTATTCTCATTGGATTTGTTGTTAAAATTAGAATTTATTTTTTTTATAAGGATGGGTAGAGGGTAGTATTGTTTTACCTAACTTTCAGCAATTTATCGACCAAAAAAAACATTCTTTTGACAACGACAACACTAATCTTCGCAGCATATTAAACGTGTATCAAGTATAAATAAAAAAAAACTCTGATAGGGATAAAAAAATTACTTAAAAAAATAATATGTTTATAATTTAATACTGACAAACTTCAATAATATTCAATATTATATATAATATACATAATATATTTTGTAATATACATAACATATACATAATATAATATATATAATTATATGTAATATAGTATACAATTTTTGCATGAGTAAATTTTAATTTTATTTTTATCTTGTACAGCATATTAGGGAACATTGCATAATGCGATGCAGTATATAATACACTGATATTTGTATGCAGTATTTTTACCGTAATTTTTACTGTAGAACTTGGCATTATCGGATGATTGTTACGCCGTAATCTCTGTCTTCTGTTCGGCTCTGTCCACACGTTGATAACTAAATACAAGTAATACAAATTGTATAACATATATTTTGACTGTAAAGTAGAGTTTTGAAAGGTTGGGTGATAAGTGGAATGAAGGGGTGACAAGAAAAAATTTCTGAGATTCCAAATTTATAATTAAGCTAATTGCAAGCCCTTAAGTGACAATTACAACAAATGTAAATGTGAAAAATGTCTCGCTTGATCTAATCCAAGATTAAAAATATCTTTTTTACACTCATGCCTATTTCCACCAATGTAGATTAACTTTAATTTTGGTTCAACTTATGCTTTTTCTAATTTTTAGAACTAGAAAAAGATAAAGCATAAGTTAAACCGAGATTAGAGTCAATCTACATTGGTGGAAATAGGCATCAGAGTGAGAGAGGAGAAACGGGTTCTTGAGATACATACTCGGCATCTCGGGCGGTGTTTCCTTCTTCACGTATTTGCCGACCACCCCTTCCTTGATCGTTCTCAGATCCTTGTTCTTTTTTGACAGCATGCTGCGCGTCGGTTTTACTGGCAACGAGATAGAAACGTCAAATCGGAGGGAGGTGAGCGTCGCACAACACTGAGACCTAACCTGTCAGTACCGCGAGTCGCGACATTTGAGATGGAAGAGGTTCGAGTATGCTAAAAGGGACGGCACGAACACTATCGCTGGAGGAGGAGTAACGAGAGAAATTACATTACTAGTCCAATAACTGATGTGTTGAATACTTGAGTACTCTGAAATATCACATTTCGCAAGTCCCCTGAAGTTGTCATCGACAGTCACGGTTTACTCGGACTGTTACATGAGTTGAAGGAACAAAGACAAATATCTTCTGGGACTTTTCGCGCGCATGGGGGAGTCTGGGACACCCTGTAAAGTATAAATTTTAAAATATGAATTTTATAAATTAAATTGAAATTAAATTAAAACTAATAAACTACATGTTTACTTAACATACAAGTCCCAGGTAGCAAAGAATTCTTTTTTCCCGAGAAAGAATTAAATTATTTTTTCACATCCCATTTCTCTCTTTCTGTGTGTTCTAAAAATATTCTTAGGAGTTCAAAGAGAATTCACTTTTGTCACTAATATTCTGAGTTCTTTTTCGCATACAAAAAGAATTCCTTCTATATACTATATGAATTCGTGAAAGGATTCTATTTAATTGAGTTTATTTTTAACAAATTACGCTAATTGGTAAAGAATGTTAAAAAGTGAATCCGCGTTTTTGAGCTCATAACGATCATCTGTGCTAATCGGGCCGGTTTTTCATTCTATTCAATTTAATTGTTAAAGGTTAATTGATTCCTCTTAGATAACGTTATAGAAAAAAGATAGGGAGTCGATTAATCTTTGGTTAGTTCACAGAAAACCGAGCCACAGTGACGAGTTTATGAATTTTAAATATGGCGCGTACGTTCCGTGTGCGCTTGCAATTGGTGCAACTTCACGTGTCAAAGCACTTACGACGCCATAAGTCCGTGTGGTACTACGTGCGACCGCGGCTGAGAAGGTTGGCAGCGCCGATTGGCTAGGCGTGACGCTAGGCGCGGAACGCGGCGAACCGGACCGAGCCGAACATGGTGCGAGGCGAAACGTGAGGCTGCTCCGCGTTGTCTTACAAATATCGATTGGGTCCCGGCGTGGGCAACGCGCGGCGTCATGCGACGATCATGAACGGCGTGCCCCCGCGCGACGACGACGACGACGAGGCCTGGATCGCGAGTGCGCCGCTGCCGATTTAGCGCAGAGGGTAAGGCGCCGCGGCGTCGTCGTCCATTCGCCTCTCCCGCGTCGAGCAGCTCCGTGTCGCGAGCGCTCTCCTGACGTCCTCTCGCGACGTGCGACCCACGGACCGACTGCGAGAGCGTCAACCTGTCCACCTCGCCGGGCGATATTTCGAAATGTTTCCCCGGCTGATCTGTCATTGTGCGTTTCGTGGCGAAGGGAGCACCCTGTTCCTCTTCCTGGCTACTTTCCCTGACGTCAATAGGATTCGCGAGATAGTCGTATTTTGCGAATTAAATGCGCGGTGAAAATGCATTCTTCGCCGTTGTCGAACGGATGGACTTGTCGAGGTCGTGAGAAAATATTCCGTAATTCATCAGAGAGGAAGCTCTGATATTCTTTCTTTCTCTTTTCTTTTTTTCGTCTTCGTGCAAGTAGCTTAGTAATTCTCGGATGGATCAGTCTTGAGATCTAGTGTTTTTGATCGCGGATAAAAAAATTAATCTTTGTGACTCATTTATAGTTATGACATTAAAGATATGACTCATCCTTCCTATGTATGTTTCTATGTGGTTATAGATTGGAAGCTTATAGATTGCACTATCATGTTATTGTTTCAGGACTGTCAACCCTGTCGCTTTGAAACTTATCATTGCAGTTTCTCACTCATAATGGACCATGCCCAAAGTACAAGTGAACGTACGAATATGGAGTTTGTAAGGCAGTCATACATCACCTGTAATACTTTCTCTCAGGTTAGACATCTGCAGCATTAAGCTAGAAATATTTTAAAATAGAAAAGATACATGGTTTGCAGCACTAATAGTTGTACTGTTAAATTTTAGGGGATGTCATGGAAATATCAAAAATTCTGGCTACTATAAACTTTCCAGTGGAACAACGGGAATCTGAGATGGACTCCCCGCCATCATGTTCGCTAAGCGCTGGGCCTCTCAGTGATCTTGGTAGCAGTGGCCTGGGGGGTTCAATATCCAGCGATTCCGTTAGGGCACATCTTGCGATGGAGGTAGGACGTGTTTTCTTTGAAAGTGGACGATCATATTTCCTGTGGCCTTGAGTTAAAGGTACCTTTTATATGCATATGTATTTGATCTCTAAAATAAAATCTCTTTCAGATGCAGGAGAGCGACATAGAGAGCAAGTCTCTATCGCAAGATTCTTTTGATTATTCGGACGGTATGTGCGGTGAAAATTTCAACACCCTGAAGAAGGGTCCAGGCTGGGGTGACGCGGATGGCAAGTTGGAGGTCGATGTGGCGATCAAGCCACCACCAGAGTTTCAGGACAGTCCGTCGCCACCAGACTCGGAGTCTTTGTCGGTACCGATTCTAAACTACGCGCGATTAATGAGACGCCGAACACTGCGCTGGATCGATGACTATGCCGAGAATCTGATACAGTCGATGATAGAGGAAGCGCTAGCGATTTCTTGCCGCATTTCCTGGCCGGAAGGAAGGATCGCGCCTGTCATGAATCCAGTTTCAGTGATGACTCGGTCTCAACAGATTAATCCTAAACGTATGTGGGATCTAATGACGCCACCGGTATGCCAGGGCGCTGCCACCATCACCATCACTCCATACAATACGCTGAATCGGCCAAACTCACGCTGCTCGCTGGCCTCTTCGCGACTGTCTAGCTCGCACAATTCCATCAACACTACTGGGCTTGGCCACAAGGTTGATGATAGCAGCTTCATTACATCTGCGATGTCGCACGATGTGTTGACCACAAGTGAGATTAGCGACATGTACAATGTACCCTTCGATTCAGACATTTACACAGTGCCAATCGACGTGGTACGACCGCTGCACGATCTGCGAACGCCACAGCGACCTAAACGACATCGGCATCATCGCAAGAGACGGCGGAACGTTTCTGCGAGTTCGCAGAGCGAGCTGGAAGCTCACATCCAGCAGGCGCGTCATTATTGTGGCAAATCCCGTGCCATCACGCATGTCATCAAATCGCAGCGTTTGTTGGCTGATGTGTGCTGTAATGAGGGTAACCCTGGTGTCGGCGGTGGTGGTGGTGGTGGTGGTGGTGGGTGGTGGTGGAATTAGCAGCAGTGGCAATGGCGGTGGTGCCGGCGGAGGCGGCGGTAGTGGTAATGGTAGTGGTGGCGGTAAACGACATAGCGTGCCAGGTACTTCTGGTCGTCACGGTGTCAGAACGTCGAACGGACATGCACATAACATCGGCGAACCGATCCACATGACCTTGCACGAGGTGCGACAGTATCTACAGACGTTGTATTCGAGCTCTAGCGATTCTAGCGAGAATAAGATCAAACGGGACAAGGCTCCTCTGTTGGGCCATACGCCAGTGCATCTCGCCGCGACGCCTAAGGCCCTCAGTGTAAATAATAATAATAGGTAAGTGCGATAATTTTTATCGATAAGATAGGCTGCGAAAGAACATTTTTTTTTAAAGAATAAGCTTTTATTCTAAACTGTTTTCTTCTATTTATCTTTGATATCTTAAGTTAAAATCAAAAGTATCAAAAGAAAAAAATATCAAAAATTCTTGGCTACCCTAACAGTAATCTAATAATATCTAATGCTATCTAATAATAGGTATAACAGTAATGCGCATACGGACTCGTCCACGGACACGCCGGTGTCCAACAAGAGCACTAGTAACGGCCTGATGATCCATCACCACAACAACAACAATAATAATCATAACAACAATAACTCTAATAATGTAAAGAAGCACAAGAGGAACGCGTTCGTCGGCATCAGGCACAAGAAAGCGCGCGACGAGTCGCATAAAGAGAAGAGCGAGTCTGAGCGGGAAAAGATGAAGAAGAGTCAGCGTAATTTCTCGCTGAATCTCAAGCAGACACTCTGTAACATCTTCCGATTTCGACGACTGGGTTCCCCGGATCACTTTGTGGAGAAACGAAACAGCATCGTACAAGGAGAGATTGTCGAAGAGGAAGAAGGTGTCGACTCCGATCAGCACACGAACAATAACAACACCGCTCCGTCTGAGGTAGAGCCGTCCGCGCAGAAGCTGCCGTTCTTCAAGCGCGCTCTGCCACCTCTGCCCAAGAGTAACAGTCAAGTGGGTGTAGAGCAGGCGGAGGAGGCCCTTACAGCAATGGTGCCCAAGTGCGAGTCACCGAGCTCGGTACAGCAGCAAGTTCCGCCGCCTGTCGTGCGACCAGAAGAAGACATTGCGGAGGACACGAGTATGGATTTTGCAGCTAGTATCGAGAAAGTGAAGGATGTACGTGAATTTTATTCTTTTCATCAATTCTTGATACGAAAAAAATGTTACAAAGAGTATCTGTGATATATTTCGGTTTTCTGAAACAGTACGGATGGTATTGGGGACCCATATCCGGTGAAGCGGCGGAAAAGATACTATCCAACGAACCGGACGGCTCGTTTATCGTGCGAGATAGCAGTGATGATCATTACATTTTTTCCTTGTCATTCAGACTCAACAGTTGTGTGCGACACGTAAGGATAGAACACGATCAGGGTAAGTTCTATTCTTCCTAGCACTGTATAAAAGATTCTCAACGAAACATATACGAGAATGTTTTAATTCATTTTTTCCGGCATGCAGGTAATTTTAGCTTCGGCAGCTGCACGAAGTTTAAGTCGCACACTATCGTTGACTTTATTGAGAATGCGGTCGAGCACTCGCGCAGTGGTCGCTATCTCTTCTTTCTACACCGGCGGCCAGTGCTGGGCCCGATGCGGGTACAGCTGCTCCATCCGGTGTCGCGCTTCAAACAGGTACAGAGCCTGCAGCACACGTGCAGATTCGTCATCTTGAAGATGGTGCGCAGGGACTTGATCCCAACTTTACCGCTACCCCGGCGGCTCATCGACTATCTCAGCACGCCCCATTATTATAGCGAGCAATTGGCGGCCGAACAGGACGATCGAGCCGAATCGCCAGTCAGCTCGTCGACTGGCGAACTGGAGAAGATCTGTTTCACTCCGCAGGGTCTCTCGTGAGGTATAGCCGTATGACTTTTTTCTCCTCCTCCGCTCCGCTCTCTGTGTAAAGAGACACTTGCGCTGAGCGTCGCTCGCGGCGTTAACGCAAATTTAATTCTCGGTTTAATTAACTATTCACAACATATAAAAATTTACATCGCCGTTTGATTCAGACTCTGCTGACGTGCAAAAATAAAGAAATCGTTGAAATTAAATCGTTGAATTAAATTTCGACTGGCTAATATGAGAATTCACGTGTAGTTGCATTAAAATATGTTACTGAAGCGCAGAAATTTTAGTAGTTTAATTAATTTTGTTGTATACATGTAAAAATCTATTTTACTATTTAATTGAGTTTATGTTAGCAAATAACTCAGCAAATAGCTCAGTTTCTTAGTTTAATTAAATACATGTTAACGTACAAAAGTTTAACATTTGCTGAATTAAATTCTGGTTAACATAAAGGAACTTAATTGGCCTAATTGAATTATCTGTTATAATGTGCGCAAATTTAACTGATAAACGAATTAAATTTTCGTTCACAAATTTAATTCGAAATTTAATTCGTAATTTAACTACATTTTTGTTATCGTAAACATGACGTACGGTTAATGATTTTGCGCTTGTGATTTTGACTTCGACAATTTTACGGCGTATCGATTCGTAAAGTGAGTATTGTGATTAAACTTGAAAGTAGAGGAATATATAAAGAAATTTCCGTGTGCACCCCATATATCTAGAGCTGCAAGTTATGGTCGTTTCAAGTTATCTGATTTGATTGTCAAGGGAAAGGAATCGATTTCATTCTGTTCAAACAGAAGTCGCGATATTGTATGTCGTTTTACTATCATACTATGTTGATACGGAACTTTTTGAAATAATATTTACGGTTTTCTTTCCTCGAGAATAAAAACGAAAATTCTGTGCAGCTTGCATCGCAACTAAATGTAAAACTGTTTGCTGGTACAGTCGATAACCGAAGTGACTAATTAAGGAAAGATTCGCGATGAAATCATTTCTTGATCTTTTAATCAATACCTCAAATACTTGACGATCACATGTTGTTAATTTATGCGGTATAACTTTAGAGAAAAAAAAAAGAAGAGACGCGATCGAGCTGAGTAAACAAATTCTGTAAACAAATTTTGTATAGTCTCTTTATAGTTCAGTTCCTTTTTTATCGACTATAACGAATGGCAAGATTACATGTGACATAAATCACGCACAAAATATCTGTTTATACATACACGTATAAGTACATATATAAATATACACACACACGCGTATATATTGAGGGGAGGGAGAGAAAGAGAGACAAACACACGCAGTGATCGGATAGAAACTTTTTGCGTGCCATACTTGCCATTTTCTGTTGAAGCAAATTAACATTGATATTTCCTTAAAGATTATATTTAGCATTTATTTGTTGCAGCCGTGCTTCCTGTTAAACTCAATAGTGGAAGATATTCTTGTAATTCAAGTTGTCTTCGTCAATTTAGTTGATTTAGATTGACTAATCGCTAGAAGAGCAAATGGACAAGATAAAAGTATAGGATAATGTGAATTACATTTTGTGAAAATTCTTGCATTTTTCTTTTACGAATCGATTACGCGAAACCATTGAAAGTTATCTCAAGATTGTATAAAAACTCTTACAAGTATATATAACCAAAGGAAATTCTGGCAATATATAAAGGGTAGCTAAAGTCGCAATGCGCAATTCGAATGTTACATAATTTCTCGTTCGTTTAAATAACCAATTTAAGACTAATTAACATTTAGTTGATAGGAAAGCAAATAGTGAAACATTAGTGACTGGTGCTATGCAAAATTATTTTTTATTTTTGTACATGATTATAATCGCGTGTTAATTTTTGTGCTTAAACAAGTTTGAAAAAACAACGTTGTGCAATAACGTTCACTGAAATTAATCGAATTTTAAAGGGATTAACCGCAATTCTATATTTTTTTGATTGTATATCTGATTTTATTTTATTTTATTACTATTAATTATATTTTCAAAAATTATTTAAAAAAATGACACAATTTTCTCTGCAAGCTTTCTCGAAGTAGATACTCATTCCGACCAATTTTCATATTTCAATGTTCCCTAGAGCTTAACAACGTGGCATTAGTATTGCTATAGATCTTCCGAAGAAAAACTTCCTGTTGCAATTTGTAGGTGAAGATTCATTAATACATAGATCCTCTTTCTCATTCTTTAAACATTCATCGATATCGAGGAGTGGTTCGTTGGCTGATTTATTACCTCGAGGTACAAGTGAACATGATTACGTTTATCTAAGAAATGTGTCGTTTAAAATTATGTTGTTTTATGCTTTGATAAATTCGCAGATACAATACACACACAGATACACGCAAACAGACACGTATACACAGACAAATTTTGTACCCAGTATCCACCAGGTAGATTTTGCAATACGATTACTATTAATATTAACGAGATCGTCCAGGGGGATTATGCGAGTCCTGCGTGGGGTTTGTAAGGCATGTGCGCATAGTTAATAATGGTACCACAATACCTCACAGTCATGGAAGGAGGTATACGTATATAGAGCAGAATTAGTAAGGTTTTATAACGAGCGTATTTACATTGGCATAAGTTGCACACATAATCTCACACACACAATCACACACACATTCACGCGCGCGCGCACACACACTCACACGACAGACGTGTGATTTCAACTACAAGGAAATTCTAGTTGTAAGGGAGCGTGAGCGTCTTATTTGATAAGCTTATTGTTTTAAGAGTCAGTTGCATTAACAAGCTTAATTAGTTGACGCAGATGATAATCTTAGGTAGTAGTGATTTGATAGAAGAGACAAATTTTCGATTAATTGCATTAACTTATGTTAATTTTAAGTTTAGTTAATTGTCGTTAACTTAAATTGACTTGAATTGATTTAAATTAAATCTGATTTAATTAAGTTTCAATTAATCTTATTTTAATTTAAGTCAACTTAATTAATCAAGTTAATTTAATTTAAATCGGTTTAAATTAATTCAAGTTCCGATTAGCGCTAATGTTAGTGCAATCACCTCTGAGATTTAGAGTTGTACCTTGATTAATTAACTCTCTGTAAATCATAGTCCTAGCCAGTAATATGTAGATAAAACAGAGAATGAAAATTATTATTTAATTGCATATATTAATCGTTTTCGTTAACTACAGTTGATGCAACCGGCTCTAAATATTAATTATAAGAAAAACGTAGCGTTCTGCGCCAAGCGGGAGGCCTCCAAGGCTGCGGCGTGTCGAAGCTAAATATAATAATCGGACATTGCCAAGTGCATTAACCGAAGCATGGCATTTAAAATAAATCGATCGAGATTTTACGAGCAAATAACGAGAAACTTTTAGCACAATACTTTAGCAAAATACGGCACGTTTACAGCCCAAAAGAGGCTCGTAAAGGTAGCTCAAGTCTCCGTCTGTCCGATTGTCGATTGCGTGATTAGGCGACGGGAAGTGTATGTGTCAAACGTTTTTGTATATTTGTAACATTTTCGTCGTCGTCGCGCGCAAACACGCGTGCGGCGTCGTAAGGAGCGATTGCTTTTGAATGTACACTTCTTCTAGCAAAATGTGATATTACTGATAAACGGACGGCCACGATATTAGACCCGTCAAGCGAAATGTTAAATGAATCGAGCGTTCATATACAGACCTGTCCCGGCACTGTTGCGTACTTTGCTCTCGATTTTCCGACTAGCTCGACAATGAATCTTTAAAACGCGATATCGGCGTAATACCTTGCAAATGAAATGAAGCTTCCGATCCTGGTTGTGAAAAATGTGGCGAATTTTCGTTCGGAGGCCCGATCGAGTCCCGATAAGAAATACGACATCGATCGGTTACTATCGCTTGGCACAGAATGTAAAATGCAATCCTCTCTCGTATGCCAAAGTATGCAGCTGTACCCAGAGTACAACATCTGTGTATTTTCGTTCGGTGTTGAATATGTAATTCCGCGTACAAAGACTTTTACATCATTATTTATGAATTATGTTTGTTTTTAGGCAGGTATATATTCGCGAAATTTGACACAGAAATTATTTAAGGATTATAAGTAAGAAAAGGGATCAAAAAATTAAGATTAACCCTAGAAGGCTAACTCTTCTTTCTCATAGTTGTTTATAACCGAATACTTTTCTGAGGCACTTTATTTAAGGAAAATGAGAATAAGAACACGTGAAAATTTACTCGTTGACTTCATTTTCTTGACTAAGTAAAACGTCATCGTACTTTAAAATTTTAAGAAATTTCGCTTGCAGAAGATATTGAAAAGTTGAACTCTTCTTTAGGGATCAGAAAAGACCAATAGAAACATACGTGTCTCAAAGATGTAAGCACAGATAGTGTTCTAGGGTTAAAAAAGAGAAACGTACAAGATGTTGTACTTCGGCTGTACAAAACAGGTATATTAAAACTTTATTATTTACATATAATTGCCGAATGCTAGTCACAAATACTGCATTTTTCAGTTGGAGACTTCAGTATTGTTTATTAATAAAATACCAATTCACGTGCGAAATCTTGTATTTATTCTTATTGATGTTTTAATCCAAACAGAAAAAAAGGGAGAGAACAAGAAGGAACAAATTGCAAAGGTTTGAATATAAGGAACACACAGGTTCACTTTTTAATACGTTAAATGAAAGTAATGAGAATTGATCTTTAAATTTTTATTAGATATTTCGAGCCTTACCAAATTGGCGAAATATTCTTTCGATATTCATTATCCAGACATGGCATCGATAAAACTTGATGAATAAATATGTTTGCGATAAAGAACTAACTGTTTCGAAGGACTTGTCTGATCCTTGAAATCATGCCTAGCAATTCGATCGCAAAGATCATCTACTGTATACGCGACGAGGTATACTAATTTATTTCTTCTAGTCTAATTCCAGGGTGTTTTGCGTAAAGCAACTCGAAGTCATATCTGTGGGGTCATTAACGATGAAAAAAGTGCTTTTTTCTGGGAAACTATTTCGATTCCAAGGGATTTTCATTTCCATTTGTTTGTAGGATTAAACAAAGGTTTCTCTCTTAAATCAATCGTTCAGCTATTCGGACTGGGACGCTTTAGGTGAGACACCCTGCACGTCTTTGTCACAAAGTTCGATTGTTATCAGAGTGGGATGTGCACGATAATCAATCTGCTGCGGATTTCTTAATTTTGTAAATATACGATGCGGCAATACACGTTCCTGGATCTCTATCAGGGTGTTGCCGACCTGGCTCCTCGATCCGGCACTCGTGCAATTCCGTAAATGTAAAAGTAAAATAACTGATTGTGCAAGAGCAATTCAGTTTATCATTGTTCTGTTCCAACAGAGTTTTGCGAATCTTCTAAAACGATCTTTCAGTGAAAGAACCACTACTCTGCTCGTTTTCATTACACACACCTTTGTAAAATATTATAAATATATATTTATTTAATCTGTATTTCTCCTCGAATATTAAAACACATTAGTTGATAATGCGTTTTCGCCGATATACATTTACATGTGAATAATGTAACACCATATGCGAATGTGATAATTACTTTAACATCGCCGTAGGGTAATTTGTGGGATCAGTTGATAATTTTAAACACTAATATATATATACTTATAACGTCAATCACGCACCCGAACACAAGAACGAATCCTGTCCTTCGTTATCGGTTTGTCACAATGAAATGGTATAATGTAAGCGTATGAGATAATCGCGTATGTATTTGATTACCCATGTTTGTACTGCAATGTTGAAAATAAACATTTTTTGAGATTAACACCCTCGAGTCTCGTATCGTCAAGGAATCGAAGTCTCGTCCCTTTGTAAGGGCAAGATTCACGAAGATAAAATATTTCCGTGTGCGAATAATCGACGGAACGTACGAAGAAGTATTCGCACGCAAAGAATTCGTTTGCTGTACAGATAAAAAATTTATTGTTTTCCTACAGAAGTGCCATCGACCAACAAAAATAACCATCGTTTTCAACTTTTTCCTTTTTTTCAGCAGGATACTATTTTAAGGTGGAACACCCAGAGTCTTTCTCACCAGCTTTTGCGCTATCCTTTCGAATTCTCTGCGATCTTCTCTCCACATCTTGGCAGCATCCACATTCGCGCCGCTCTCGTCGTTTGGTTCGGCCAACATACTTACTACGCTCAACAATATTTTCTCCACACTCTGCACCGGGCTCCACCTTTCCGCGCTACTTTCGTAACCCATTGGATCGTCACCAGGCGCGTGCAGTATGCTTATGCAGACTCTTCCATCGGCATAAACTGGAAGAAGAAAAGATGTGAATTTCATGTTCAACTGACAAAATAATCGACAGAAATCTCAATGTCGCTACAACTAATAACTTTTGTTACTGAGATACCTTATTTTAAATTTGATAATGTTAATAGAGATATCTTACTATTAGGATGAAACATCTCGCAGGTAAACTGCATCTTTGGAGGGCTCAATGGATAATCCGGGGGAAAAATTAATTTTGCTGGGAACACTCCACCTTCGAAGCATGTCCCTTCTGGCCCACTAAAAATTCCATTAAGATAATCTACTCGTATTAAAAAATTAGTGAAAAAAACCTATATAAAAATGTTTATACAGCATTAAATATAAATGTTTAGACAATCAATTTGTAAAAAAAGGAAAACTATACAGTTTTCTGGAAGGGAAAGAATGAAAGAAGACTTACGTGATTAGAGCCTCCCATTCGAAGAAGTTCTCCTCGTTGATCGGTCCGGCGATGATACCCTCTGGCGGGTTCAAGGTTAGCTCTGCAAGATCGTTAGTGCAGGCATTAACTAATGCTAACGCGGCGTAGAAGATTAAAAAGTGCGATGCTCACGTTTGTATTCCGCCATTAGTCGTCTGAGTGCCGAGCCAGCCATCGTCTTAATCATGCGGATGATCCTGTCAACCGTTACAAGATGTCAGGTCGGATGGATTCTCCCTGGCGAGGTCTCTCTCAAGCCTAACTCCGAAGAGCAGCTGTGACAGCCAGCATCATCGGAATATTAATTCTGTAATCTTTATCGCTCTGTATAATTCAATTCTGCTATACAGAGTAGATCTGAATCAGCTGTTTTCTCCTAACCTAACTCACGGTCATTCTACGCCTGCACCATTCTCCCCACCGTTCGCACACAATCACGTGACCGAAGTTGCGGACTGCGTTCCAAAACTCTGTTCCGGGCGGATCGTCCTAAATAGAGTCCCTATATAGGCTAAATTAACCGAACTTTTTGCTTTGAAGTGGCTCTTTTGTCCATTTCCACCAACGTAGATTAATTTTAATAATATAATAACTTTAATCTCGGTTTACTTTTTATTTTTTTGTTTTAAGAAAAGAAAAACATAAGAAATATAAGTTAAACCGAGATTAAAAATTAATCTACATCGGTAGAAATGGACATAAATCCACGGCGTCTCGCTGTTCTAGGGATTTTTGAGAGATTTACGAATGAGATTCGTAGTTGATCGTCCCGCGCTTCTATTCGTCCGTTTATTTCGAGGCGAATGATGCCTACTCTGTACGGCCAATGACGAGGCGAGGTTAAACGCATCGATTTCCAGAGCGACACTCGACGGAACGTCCGAGGAGTAGACTACAAGCTAAAATGACGGCGAGTTTACAGACTTGTTTAAAAGCATCCTGAATTTTACAGTGACATTGTTCCAGGAAGATTCGTATGTATCGTATGTTTCGCGAAAAACGATCCGAATCGTCTATACGATAAGCTGCAAAGTTATTCCGGTGCCGTCGCGAACAATTCGCGTGCTCGATCTCGATTTCGTCGCGAATTACGGAACGAGCGAGCGAAAGAAGACCTCGACATCGCGGCAGGAACGTCATTTCGCGTTCGCCAATTTCGTCACAAAATTAACGCGCCCGATCAAACGACCGAGAGATCCGTCGCGGTGACGATGCTTCCGCGAGAATCGCGTCGGTGATTGTTAACGATAGCACTGGAGTAGCTGGCGTGATATCGATACATCTGATATTTCTGATTTTGAAGGTTATTGATTGATAAATCGTTTCAGCGGTTTTGACAGGCGTGAACGGCCTGTGTTGTGCACCCAACTTCTCAGCAATATCTTGAGAAGCAGCTGAGCATGGCTTCGGCGATACTACAGGTGAGCTGTTTGCAACATTTGAAGGAGGCGAGATGATTTCTAAGGAAATCACTGAACGATCGATAATTTTACAGAAAGCCATAGATCTTGTGACGAAGGCCACGGAGGAAGATCGCAATAAGAATTACGAGGAAGCCCTCAGGTTATACGAGCATGGTGTCGAGTACTTCCTGCATGCAATCAAATGTACGTCGAGTAATAAGCATTCAATATTTAGTATTAATATTTAGTATTAATCTTCCATTAGTCGCAATATCGAATAGACGTTCAGACTACAACACTTTTTATTTTTTTAAATTTCTTTTTATCTTTTCTGATATTTGTCAATTTGTTCTTTATGTTTTTTTATGTACTTTGATACCTGGTCTATTAGCCAAGTGAAGGGAATAAGAGAAAAATTATTGCAAAAAGTAGAGGAAAATGATGAGAAAATTGATACATCTGTGAGATATAGCGTAATCATTCATGATGCAAAATAGTCTGACTAATGGAGGATTAAGTGAAACAGTGAGAAAATAACTTGCTCGTTATTAATGATTTTATTTTATATGAGCATATATATATGAGCAAGTTGTATTTTATATGAACAATATTTTAAATTAATACAATTGGCTTGATAATGGATTTCAGATGAGACACAAGGAGACAAGGTGAAGGAAAGCATACGAGCAAAGTGTATGCAGTATTTAGAAAGAGCAGAAAAATTAAAGGAATACTTGAAGAAAAACAAGAAAAAACCAGTTAAGGCTGGAGCGGATAATTCCAAGAGTGAGGATAAAAAGAGCGACAGTGGTGACAGTGATACTGATAGTGACCCTGAAAAGAAGAAGTTGCAGAGTAAATTAGAAGGAGTTATAATCAATGAAAATACAAATGTTAGGTGGAGCGATGTGATTGGTCTCGATGGAGCCATAGAGGCTTTGAAAGAAGCTGTTATTCTACCAATGCATTTTCCTTATCTCTTTACTGGGAGACGCATACCTTGGAAAGGTATTCTATTATTCGGAGTAAGTAATTTGGAATACGATGAATTTGACTGTATATATTTTGGTTTGAAACATATTCTCATATTTTTAATTCGCTCTTTAGCCGCCAGGAACAGGTAAATCATATTTGGCAAAGGCAGTAGCAACGGAAGCTAATCAAGCTACCTTCTTCGCCGCTTCATCATCAGATCTAGTAAGCAAATGGTTAGGAGAGTCAGAGAAGCTTGTAAAAAATCTGTTCGAATTGGCGCGACAAAAGGAACGTAGCATTATATTTATCGATGAAGTAGATTCGCTCTGTTCGTCGCGTTCCGACAATGAATCAGAATCCGCAAGAAGAATAAAAACAGAATTTTTAGTTCAGATGCAAGGTACATTTCCAAAATTAGATGTCTATCTCTGCACGGTTTTTGCCAAATTTGTTAGACTAATTCTTTTACTTACATGTGTACAATAGGTGTAGGGAACAATAATGAAAATATACTCGTGCTGGGAGCCACCAACATACCTTGGGTCTTGGATTCTGCGATTAGACGAAGATTCGAAAAGAGAATTTACATTCCGTTACCTGAAAAACAGGCGCGCGCCGCTATGTTTAAGCTCCACTTGGGTAACACATCACATTGTTTGACGGAGGAAGATTATAAGAAATTGGCAGCTTCTACCGAGGGTTATTCGGGAGCCGATATAAGCATAATTGTACGAGATGCGCTAATGCAGCCGATCCGACAAGTACAAACAGCTACACACTTTAAACGCGTTAAAGGACCGTCGCCGAGGGATCCGTCTGTTATCGTCGATGATTTACTCACTCCATGTTCTCCTGGTGATCCGGCTGCCATAGAAATGAATTGGATGGAGGTTGATGGTGAAAAATTGTTCGAGCCACCGGTTACCATGGTAAGGTTTACTGATATTCCTCCTGTTTCTGCTTGTATGTTTATGTGTACACAAGAAGAGGATATTTTGTAATATATAATGTTGCTTTATAGAAAGACATGTTGAAATCGCTAGCAACGACCCGTCCTACAGTGAATGATGAAGATTTGACAAAGTTAGAGAAATTTAAGGAAGATTTCGGTCAAGAGGGTTGAGAGATTCTTAAACTCTCTCGTAATTAAGTAAACAAATTTATAATTCAACAAATATTTTTTAGTTATATATGCTTGCCTTATTCCTCTTATGACACATGCTTGATAATATCTGTATAAATATGTTCGGAAATGAGCTTTTGTCTCCCTCATATCCTTATTTAGATCTCTTCTTTTTTCTAAGCGCAACAGTGGATACAATCTGATATCGTAAGCTTATTGCTTATTTACTTAGTGAAAATGATACATAACTTATGAAATAAACCATATATTTTGAGATAAAAAATTCTTACTTTTATCAAGCAGTTAGACGAGAGATAGATTATTTTTTAACGTAAGGTACAACATAAGAAAAGTGTTGATGACACATTTACGAGGCATATGGCAAAC
Source organism: Crematogaster levior (assembly GCA_901521435.1). Taxonomy (NCBI): domain Eukaryota; kingdom Metazoa; phylum Arthropoda; class Insecta; order Hymenoptera; family Formicidae; genus Crematogaster; species Crematogaster levior. Next base: position 124,296 of record CABEGB010000860.1, on the reverse strand, counting down.
TCTGTGTTTAATGCATCACTATATAATCACTACGATAAGAGAGAGTACCTAACAAATTAATTGTAAATCTTAGATTTTATATAGGTATTTCCTAATCACCTTTAATTATAGCTTTAAATACTCTTGTATATTCTGTTATCCGATTGTTTCAATTCGAGTGAGCTTAAGTAAGCAGGATCATCATTCACAGAATCGGAATCGATACATGTGGTTAGCCTATTAAAAAAAATTTTGCTAACCAAAATCGACAGAGTAACAAGAATTATGTAACATACTATATACATTATTGATTCAAAGTACTGTTTTCATGTAAATTGTTTTTATTGTTAACTAAATAAATAACAAGCTGTATACTGATACACACCAGTATTAAAAAATAGTGAGAAATTGCGACAGTATTAGGGAGGACAATGTCTCAGAAATTCTGAATCCATATAAACGACCGTTATAGTGATATCATCGCGAAATATCCGCACCACTTCGCTGGGTAGAGTTAACAATTGTGACAATTTAGCATGGTCTATCCCGTATTCCGTGCCACCTAGAGCATTCCTCAGCAAATGCGTCGCTGCATTACTGTCGAGAGGCTTCTTTTTCAAGCCCTCCTTGCGTTGCAACAGCATCTCATTAATATCTGATAATTTCATATTTTTACGGGGTAATCTCAATGGATTGAGCGTGACTTTGCCGCTCATATGCTCCCCTACTAAGCGCACAGCTTGCAACGGCGAAATCAGGTCCCACAGTCCGTCACTGGCTAATATGAGAAATTTATCCTTCGGCGTCAATCTATGATATCTGACGTCTGGATTGGCCGTCAGATAGGGCGGTGTATGATAATTCGGAGGAATCGCCGTCTCGCCGAGAAACGGTACCACGACTTTCTTCATAACATTTTTACTCCATTTGTAACGAAAATCACCTAGCGAGCGAAGTGGCGCCAATTGCCCGAGCAGTCTTTCCATTTTAATCACAGTCGATCTCTCGTTCGGTGGATGCTCCGACAAGATTCTCTCTACTTCCGTACGATTATCTGCGTTATGCTCTACCGTCATTATTTTAGCCGACCATCCATCGTTTTCTAAATAAAATAATAGAGTTTATCAACACATTTATCCTTTTATTTTTAAATAAAATGATAATATATGACGAAAGAACAACGAACCTGAGAGTATTCCTAAGACGACCTTACAGTCGCCAACACCAGCGACATGAAGATGAGGACCGTCTATATGTGCTATAGCAGCTACCGTACCTGACATTGCGACAGCGAGAGTTTTTGCGGCATCTTTCTTGTTTAGTTGCAACAGAGCTTCGTTCGACAGATCGTTATCTAATCTAAGAAACGCATTTTCCAAAGCCTTCTCCATTTGAAATTCTTTTTTGGAATTGGAATTCGATTGCACCAAGTCTCTTATAAAGTTTAAAAAGCTCGTTTGATAAAGATCCCTGATCTCGGCTACAAATTCTACCTTATCGTTGAAAGTTTCGAGCAAGTTCAATTTTTTGTCAGTGCCAATAGAATTCAAATATTGCTCCAGCAATTTTGGTGGTAACAGGCATGCCGATATATAATGAAACAGTCTTTTTGATACTACTTGTGCACAGGCACCACCACCGTGACCATCAAAAATTCCCATTAACATACCTACAAACATATAAAATTAGAAATACGATTGGTATTCATAGTCCGTTCTTATTTCAAGACTGCTTCAAGTAATGTCTTATAATGTGGCTCTGTGATTAGTTTAAGTCTTAAATTTGTGCTTAAAACTGTTTTAAAGAACGAGCTGAGTGTACAGACATAAAAGCAAAAAATCCTACAAATGTTAATATCTGATTTTGTAATCACATGTAATTAGTGTTGTCTTTTTTACAACCGATGATCTTTCAGTGAATGATCAGGGAAAGATTAGCCACTAGTCTTGTTTTTGTACTGTACCTTTAGTTTGCAAACATTGTGCCTCAGATCTCATATCTTCCATAGGATTATTAGAGGCCAATTGATTAGAATCGTAATATTTTATGGGACCCGAGTTAGAGAATTCTTTGGTATACTCATTGGATTGCAGGATGTTTGTGACCTGTAACCAGATAGCAAAGATAGTACACATGGCGCACGAGTGAGGAAAGAGAACGAATAAATGCGACTTAAATGTACCCTCCTGTGGCGTGAGCCGTGGCAATGCCATATACAATCGGTGGAAGCTCTTGCTGCCGCAAGCTTCGCTCGTTCTAGCGTGCACATGTCGGAAACCTTTGACGAAGTCATAGCTGATCTTTTGCAAGACCATCCTATCCCTGAAATATCACTGCGCCTCGGCACCGTTTCTCGTGCTAATATCCCTCCTCGCCTCCGCTTTTCCAGCACATCTTCGACCTCTTATAGGTTAAAGTTTGAACTCAAAGTTTAAACGTAGGTAACAGCGTGTTCTTGAATTTGACGTGCGAGGACACCGCACTCCTAATGTACCGCGATTTACGTAATACAGAGATAATTCTTTCTCTTCCGGGATTAATCGACGTGCCTAAGACTCGTAAAGATAAAACATCATTTCGGACGTACGCGATAGTACGCAAAGTCAGCAGTAAACACGTGCGATCCCCAATATCGTGAGGCGACAGTGAATGGAGTGAATATACAGAACACGCGACCATGCGCGAACCTCGCTCGGCTACGTCACTCGTCACGCACGTAAGGTTCAGATTCCCCACCCGGGTGCACTTTAATACTAGAAGTACTATAGCATACGTGACACGTACTATAACAATTTTTAGTGTTATAGGTACCCGGGTGGGGAATCTGAACACAACCTAAAGCCTTGTGTCCACGATACTAGAAATCGGACCGAAATCTCCATGCGAGAAGTGTTCAGCCAATAAAATTGCCGCTTTTCCATAAAAACTGCAAGTTGATTGGCTATATATTTTTTGAATCGAGATCTCGAACTCGCTTAAGAGGGGGAAGGTTTCCGAGGCGCCGCGACGGCGCCTCGGAAACCTGCCCTGCCTGAATTCCCCTAGAGAATTGACGCCGGGCGATTGGCGTGACTGCGCACGATCGTCGACGTTTGAAATTTAAAACTCAACGTTACGCCAAACGGCTCTTCCTCCGTGTGCCTCGCTGCGTCGAGCGTTCGTTCGTTCGTTCGTTGATCTCGCGTCGATTTTGACATTTCTTCTCCGCTTTCGCGATCTGAGAAAGTCGAGACTTGCCCCGTGAGTTTTTTTACGTACATCGAGCAACAATTCCACGGACTAGACGAGACGCCACAACCAAGGGTTTCGGAAGCAGCGGCGAGACGGGGATGTCACGATGTGAGAATAACGTAAGTGACGTCTGCTCATTTGATCTGAAAGCTATGACACTGAGAATCGTGGAAATTGATTAGGCTCGAGTGTTCGTAGCTTATTAACGATGGTTTTCAACAAGAAGGATCTGGGCAAGACGTTCTCGCCGAGCAAAGTCAAGAAGACGGGGCTCAAGAGACCGCTATCGGCCAAACCGAGCACGAGTGGTGCCACGATGAAAACCGAGGACACGTCCGAAATATCGATCAAGGTGATCGTGAGGGTCCGTCCGTCCAACGAACGCGAGCTGCAGGACAACAGCAGAAAGGTCATTGAGATAGTGGACAACAAGATGTTGATCTTTGATCCGAAGGAACAAGCGACGCCCTTCTTCTTCCACAACGTGGCGCAGAAGGGTAGGGACATGCTGAAGAAGCAGAACAAGCAGCTGCAATTTATCTTTGACAGGGTCTTCGACTCGACATCCACCAACACCGACGTGTTCGAGGGGAGCACCAAGAGCTTAATCAACAACCTTCTGGATGGCTACAATTGTTCTGTGTTTGCATACGGTGCTACTGGTGCCGGTAAAACTCACACCATGCTGGGCAACAGGGAGGATCCTGGTATTACATATCGTACCGTGGCGGAGCTGTTCTCTGAGATTGAGAATCAGAGCAAACATCGCGAGTTCAACTTGGGTGTATCTTATCTGGAAATATATAATGAGAATGTGCAAGATCTACTACACAAGTCGAGTCAATTGCATTTAAGAGAAGATGGTAGATGTGGAGTCGTGGTCGCTGGCTTAGAACCAATTGCCATCCAAAACGCCAATGAATTACTGTCACTGCTGGCAGAAGGTAATAAGAATCGCACTCAGCATCCAACGGATGCGAACAAAGAAAGCAGTAGGAGTCATGCTGTTTTTCAAGTGTACATTAAGATAATCAACAAGCTAGACAGTCAGGTACAGCGAGTCAAGTTGTCTATGATCGATTTGGCAGGATCCGAAAGAGCTTCGGCTACCGGATGTAAAGGTATAAGATTTAAGGAAGGCGCGAACATCAATAAATCCTTATTGGCGCTTGGGAATTGCATAAATAATCTGGCAGACGGTATAAAACATATTCCATATAGAGACTCCAAACTTACGAGGCTACTAAAAGATTCGCTTGGTGGTAATTGCCACACTGTCATGATAGCTAATATCGCTCCTTGTAGTCTTACCTATGAAGATACATATAATACTTTAAGATATGCAAATCGAGCGAAGAAAATCAAATCAAATGCCAAGAAAAATGTGTCTTGCGAAATGCATGTTGCTGGCTATATCAAGATAGTGGAGGAACAGAAGAAAGAAATAGATATCTTGAAATCAAAATTGGCAGCTTTTGAGAATGGAATGGTACAACCGATCGAGATCAAGCCAAATGTCGTTATGTTGGATACATACAACAAGCTGATAAAATTACATGAAAAGAAGAAGGATTTGATAGAAAAGATGCTGACTTTGGAGAGCTCCGATAAGATTTTAGCATGTAGGATACTCTATAAGAAGGATGCGGATGAAAGACTGCACAATTTAACGACAGCCAGCGACGTTTTGTCACAGGAAGAACAAAATGCCAGTGGAAAATCACGCATTAACAAATCTCTACATCACTTCCAACGACAGAGAGAATCTCTTAAAGCGCAAATGCAAGAGACATGGGAGGAATTATGCTCGGTTGAGACGGAAATACAAGAGACGAAAGCCAAACCTCTTGATGAGAATCTGCAGAGTAAACTGTCTTTGGAAATTTCGAAGATTGAAAAATGCTGGATTCCCAGTATGCAACAGCATATGAAGAAACTCAGCAGTCTCCTTCAGTGCGAGAGGCAGTCGATTAACACGATAATGAAAAGTATGAGTAATACATTGCAAAATTATTACAATATGGTGAAAGGCTACGGTACAATAACCGAGAAAATGCAATTAGAATTTAAAGAGTTAATAAAGTTGCTCGAAGGTTTTCGAAACATCAAATGGTCCGACTCGGACGAGACGAATAAAGTGGATGACTTCAACATGTTCACGTGTTTAAGTACGGTTGGGGTGGATCCGTTAAATAATCTAATGCCAGCGGTCGTCACAGCGATACCGGAAATGGACGATGAAGAACACAATGTTTGCAACATGAATATTTTGAACTCCACTTTCAATGCAGCTGAAAATAATTATGACAACACCAATATCTCCGACTTGGGTAACGAAAGTAACAGTCAAGAAAATAAATTTGTGTTGAAACACGAAGAATCTATGCAAGGAACTCCACGAGAGAGAACTACTGCAAAGAGCGTAATAATCAGGAAACGTGTGTTATCTGACAAGAACAGCGAAAGCAGCAGTACGCCCTCGAAGCAGACGAAAAAACAAGTGACGAATAACAAAACTATTGTACAGAATAATACTGGTCGAGTGGATAAAGAGAACAAACAGAGGCCTATACAAATGAGTGCAAAAAGTATCGCTATTCTAAATAGATTAAAGAGCGATACTAATATTTCGTCTCTTTCTCGGCACAATAATACCGAGGAGAAAACAGATGTGGCGCTTAAGGCGATGCGTAATAAAGAGAGGCGCGGTCTAATGACAACCCATCCATACCAGAAGCCATCCATTGGGAAAAAGTAAGTAACAGAAATTATTTAATGTGATCTAAATCTTCTTTGACATCTTTATGAGGGGGTATTAAGAGAATTTATCAGTATTATCTGTACATATTATTTCCTTTTTTCATTATAGACCCGCTCCAGCTCTACCATCTACTAGAGTTCCATGGTAATATTAGAAAATTTGGTACCTGGGCGCAAGAGTTAAAGAGATAGTGGTCTTACAAACATTGCGCTAAGCAATAAGACTAACAGAACTTTTTTAAACAAACACGAGAGTTTAGATATAATAGATACTAATTGACTATATATGCTTAAAAAGATAAAGTCAAGCATTTGTCAACAAAATGACTTTTTTTAAATGTTATCTATGTATATTTTTAGTTTAACATGAGAAAAGATATATACATGTAATTGTGCAAGCAATATCTCTCTCTTTCTCTGTGTAGATTTAAAAAACGAAAATGATAAATTTCGTAATTTTAAATTATATTATGTATTTATGTAATATCTTTTTAAAAGATGTATTCAAGACTAACGAAACGACAAAAACAAACCGCTCAATAATTATATGTAATATTTCAATTTTTATTATTGTCTTCAGAAATTACTTTACATAATTTATCAAAAAATTTCACACGTAATTTCCATTGCCAAAGAAAGATAAATAAAGAAAGAGGGAGAGAGAGTGCATTTTTACTATTAAAATGCTCTGTGCACCAAACTTATGTTTAGAGTTATGTCACGTAAGTAAAAATTATTACAAAAGTTAAATTAGATTTTATATGTATTGACAATAAGTTTCTGCTGTGTGGGGAATGTCGACGAATGATATGTATCCTTAAGGAAAGAATAAATTATTCATGAAAATTCTCAGAGATCACTCGTAGGGATTGAAAAACAACATTGTTCTACGCATGTAAAAAGTCGAGGAATTATTTTTTCTCCAAATCTTCATTGAGATTTTCCTGAAAGTACCACGTTCATTATATTCTTGTTTGTCACTCAGCTATCATTCAACTTTGGAATACTCACGTATTCCTGCAAGGCATGCAACACGTGTTTCGAAATATCTGGAACTCTCAAGTCTGATTTTCGGCCGCTAACTATCGTCGGCAGGATTGATCTCGAACGATCGAAAAGCGTGGCGAATGATTGCAACAGAAATGCCAAAAATGCTAATGACGCCAACACGCTGATGGGGTCAAAAGCGCTAAAATATACATTTATCATAAATTGACAAATGTTATAACGGGCATCTGATATGATTATTTAAAAGAAACAATACTTACTGATAATAAGCTGGTGAGCCGAAACCGTAACTACGTTGAACCAACTGTTGCTTGCGTATATTTGGAGAATTCGGGTAAGGTAGAAACGATATGCTCTTCGGTTCCGCCTTGTACGTATCCGATAAATAACACATGGCCGGATTACTGCAAGTCGGTGCTTCGCTCATGGTCCTTTCTAATCTTGTTGTTTGTATCTCGCATCGAACAATGTTGAATACACCAAGGAGCAACGTAATCTTCAACATTTTATATTTAAGTAGCTACTTAAACTTTTTATATTGTGTGTGCTGCGATACACGGCACAAGATCTTCAGCGCATTTTAAGAAAATCGTTACAATGCGTAAAAAAGTTACTAATCGTTAATGTCATCCGATATTTCGTCGTCGTTGAAACTATTACTTCACCATTGCGAAGTTACAGCGACTCGATGTGCTCGACGAATATATAAATACCGAAAAAGAGATAATGGGCATTTCCGGTTGACTCTTCGTATGCTCCAATTGTTAGCGTTTTATTCAAATTGTGTGGTAAATTCGATTATTGTTACGAATAGCGTAATTCCAATTTCGCTACATTGGCGTGTCAGTCATGATAGGTAACGAGCGTAAAATTATACACGGCAAATTGAGTTTTGAAGTAGGACACCGTTTACCACGGAAAATAGATGTTGGTTAAAACGATTAATTCAGCTCTTTGTGATGCAGTTCAATTTTATACACTATTCAAGATTCAATTTTTATTATCGCATTTAAGATTTAACAAATTTTTCACAGCTTCTTTGTACTTATTGACCGAATATTGATCTTCACCGTTGTTTATAAGGTCTGAAACGGCAATTTTGTATTCCGTTGCGTGCGGAATCGTCTCGTAATCATAATCGGTCGGTGGTTCAGGCCATTTGTACAGTGTCACTAAGCTCGTGCGACTCTGGCTGGTGTCCCAATCGAAATACTCCATGTCTGCTACCGACTTCTCAGCTTCCCACGGCTCCACCCTCTGCAAGTAAGGTTTCGTGTCACTCGTTAAACTCGTAAATTACATGCACTAATCTGTATTAATTCATATGGTCGAGCTATCACTTACCCAAGATTCGTGATACACCGCCGTAAGGAGATACTGTACATATTCTAAGTTTTGCTTTCTGGTTGGGCATCTATCAGCCGTAATTGTTATTATATCGGTTTCTGGGTTGTACTTGTTTCCTAGTAATCGCAACAACTTATCCTTAGCATGGGTATCTAAATGAAGGGAGGACAGTCTTACTCGCAAATTCACGATTCTGGCGAGCGGGTCTTTTATGGTGGGTGAAGAGTAACAGTAGTCGGACGTAATAATCTCAATGGGAAAGTGTTTCACGCATTTCTCCTCAGTTTCCAAACCAGTGGGCCACTCTGTACAAAACTGCTTCAACGCTTCGCAATGTCGTCTTATCGCCGGTGGTGTAAGATGTAAGAAATTTGGTATCTTCATAAGCTCGGGGTTGGCAAATTTGTCAAGTGGTACATCCTTTTCTCGATATCCTTGACGTAACGGGAGAGGCACCGAGGCCGGATGAAAGGTTCGCGCACCCGGCCAGACCGACGGCCAGTCCTGGTCGACAGGCATCTCTATCGTCCTGGGTGGTGGGACATTGATCCGTTGCACCTTCCGCTTTTCTTGTGCGGCTTTCTTATACCCTGGATAAAGTTCCAGTACTCGAAATTCTGAAAAACGAAGGCACGTATACACTCTCGTATTCATCTTCAGTTTCCAGAGCAGGCTAGAATACCAGTAACCGATACTAACGTTTCGACCCACTCGGCTCTGAGGAATACGCCGCGAGAAGCCTCGGCACTTTTGACAAACTTTGCGCGAGGCTCGTCTCGAATCCACGTTTCAACACCAACATCTTTATTTACTTGGATTCGTATTAGTTTACAGTAGAAGCATAAATTAAATTCTGTTTTGAAGAATCCAAATCTAACCTAACTTAACCATCATCTAACATAACCTAACATTCTCCGAACGTCAAGATTGCAATACAGTCAAGGTGTCAAAAAAAACATCTACAGATTGGTTGACAGCACGTTAAATGCAATGACGAAAAATGTCAAGATTGCAATCAATTTTTTTTTTAATTTTCCCAAATTTGGAGCACCTTCGACCGATAACAAGTTACAGCGCAAGTTTGCAATCAAACGAAAGGAACGGTTAGAATTAGGTTAGATCTTGATCGAGAAATTCCTAGAAGACACGTTTTCCCATTGGCTGACGACGTATCCAATAATCACTCGCTGACCAATAAAACGTGTTGACCAAATATAAGAACCAATCACGTGCGAAAAATCCTGTCGATAATACAGGTAGTGTCTCATTACCGACGACAGCATTTCTACAAGTTGGATAATCTGCCGCTCAATTTTACGCTCTCATGGCTATCGTTCCGCATTCCTCGAATATCTCTCGTATTGAGACTATAGGTGCATGTAGTACTACACCCACCCACTGAGCAGCTAATTGCAAATAATAATGGAATGTGATTGGTTCTTACCTCTGGATCCAACAAATCACATTTAATTGCTACCTAACCGCTCAGTGAACTGTGTAGTTCTACATGCACCCGATGATCAAGCAGATCAAGCAGTATTAAAAATTATTATCCGAGGTTCGTGGGGGGTCGACTTGAGGCCGAATGACAGAATAACGAGGAACGTCGATTCGCTCGCGATTTAATCATGCTCGTCGCAGGGATCTCGCAGTAAAAGGGGCCGCAATCATGTGCGACAATATAAGGAGCAACCCATTCGCTGGACTGTTTTCCACGGATAATGATGCTGTCTCATTCTCCTCGCAGCATGCCATCGACGACAAGGCCGAAGGTGCGAGTTACGCGGGGCGATCGTCGGACACGATTAAGGACAAATCCGAAAACGCAACAGAGCTGACGGACCTCGACGACAAGGTCGACAAGCTCATGGCACATGTATTTGGTTTAACGTTGCGTCGAGATAGCGACAGCCGCGCACAAGGTTCTTTGGTGTTTGTCGATGCCGATTCGATGGAGCATGCCGTGTTCGAGCGCCTGATGCTGCTGGATCCTAAATCTGAAACACATAACGTTGATAGCCACATCGTCCAGACGCAGGTCATAACCTACCTTTACGAATGCTACTGTCGTTTAAAGCGCTATCGAATAAACGGCGGTTTCGAGGACACTGTGAGAAACGCATGTCAAATTGTACTGCAAAACGCCAATACCGCCTTGCAGGAGCCGGATTTGTTTCAGTATCAAGAGGTAGTAGACCTTGTAACACTGCAATGATTTTGTGATGAAATAGCTTCTAAGAATGTCAATTTGTATTGAGAGCAAAATTATACATTAACAACGTAGTTGTCCTTAACTGTTTTACACATTATTTATAGGTACACAGTCAATTTGTTGCTTTATTTATGGATGACGTTACGTCAAAGTCAGAATTGTCATCGTTTGTTAATGGCATAGTAGAAGAATTAATTGCAGCGAATCAAGAAAGCAATATAGAAGATATAATTACAAAGTCATTCTCTCCAGTCCTTGATATTGTCCATAAGGAAGCAGCTCAGAGCAATCTTTTTACCTTTAACCAACATTGGTTTGCTCTACTGAATACATTTTCCACCATTGACCCACTGGCAAAGTTAATAATTCGCCATAGCACACCAAAAAATAATCAGGGTTGTGCATATTCAGATACATTACTGGGTGCACTTTTCAGCATAAGTTGTTTACCAAAAACAGCTAAAGATCCGTACGATCTTTTCGATAAACCTTTACAGCAAGTATGACAATTTTTTCTATTAATAATTTCTTAAGCTGTGCAATTTACTTTATACATTATCAAATATCACAGTCAAATACAGTCATGGAGAGTACCATATGGATAGCCATGGATAGCCTGAGTGAAGCTCTGTATAAGGTTTTCCATTCCTTGTTGAAATGTTCGACGGAGCTTCGCCATTTGACTTTGCAATGGTTGGGTAACTGCCTCCATGCTAATACAAATAGAGGAAAACTTTGGAACTCTCACATGGAGATGGAATTACTGGGAGTACTGTGCGTGTCGGATGGTTTTATGTTGAACATAGGCAATGTCTTGTTACGCCTTTGTCAACCATTTTGTACTAAATTGAATGACACCAAAGTACCGAAGATTGATCCCACATACTGTAGCGTGGAGGTTGGTTTCCCGAAAATTTAAGAAACGTGACATGATACTTGCATGCAATTAGTCCCTAATTATCTTCCAGATGCTAGCTTAAATACGTCTAAGTAAATAAATATTTCAGAAACAGTGAAAGATTGACACATACATACAAATATAGGCAATAAATAAACAAGTTTTAATTTATCTTAACAATTTACTTCTTTTTACTCAACCTTCAATTTTTTTATCAAATTTATAAACAGACATGTGGGACGCCGGTATTGAACCTGGGACTCGTTGATTACTGAGTCAATCGTTCTCACGTAAGACCACACATGTTATCCCTCTGTGTATGTTTGTATTTTTAGGCAAAGGATGAAGCTGAAAGTATACAACGTGGTATACATATGAAAGGATTGAGTTCAGAGACATGTTTAATACCAACCTCAGAGGGCGAAAGTCGGCCAATGTCAGATTCATATGGATTTATAACAGAATGTTTTTTTCTTACACATCGTGCATTAGATCTTGGTTACAGAGTTATTTTGGACAAGTTTTTAAAGTAAGTTAATATAATGATTGGTCTTATATTTTCAAACTGCTCTCATTACATTAAACATCGTTATTTTCAATTCTGCAGAACAAATCAAGATTTAGCTAGGATACAACGAGCTTACAACGATGCTCAAACTGGTGGTAGTTCGGAGGTGCAAGAGCTCATAACACAACGAATGGAGACTGAAATGATAAAGTATATAAAGCATGTTAATGCATGCATTTTTAATTTTTATATTTTTATTATAATTATGTATATATCTATGATGATATCTTATTTCAAATTGCATTTTAAGGTATATATGCACTTTTATTTCTTTCTAGATATCTGTCTCTTAAAGCGAGTCTGTTGGTGCCGGAAATGTTGGAACACTTAGCGAAATTTCATGCAATGACGGCATTTTGGTTAATACAAGTCAATTTACACATCGTAACCGAAGAAGATAAAAAAAGTTTTATACCAGAACAATATATACCTGTTACATTCCCGTTATCAGAAACTGTTCCAATTACATTAAGGTAAAATAAAAAAAATATATATATATACTTTCATCACAATGAAAACGTATTACAAATAAAATTAATATAAAAATTGATACATTTCCACAGATGCATTCCTGAGTTCGTAGTAGAAAATACCATCGGATTCTTATGTTTCTTACGTCGCTTAAGTCCAAACACGTTTGAGGAGCAGGGTCCGAGTTTTCTGAATCCAATCTTGACGGAGGTAAGTCAAGGTAGAACGAAATGTACTCTCATCGCGATCGTTAAAGTTATATGTGATTTTCTTCAGATTATAATTTTGATGGAGTCTCAGCATCGTCTGTACAATCCACATCTGCGTGCGCGTTTAGCCGAGAGTCTGGAGGCACTTTTACCGATTGCAGATGAAAATGGTACTCCAGCAACACCAAATCTAGGAACATTCCATAGGGAACAGCTGTTTCTCACTCATCCACACAGACAACAGGTAAGTAAAATTCTACTCAGGGTTTATTATCAAAAGATACATGCATGGTTGATTATCCCTGATGTGCTGTTCCATTTACGAACAGATAATTGTCAACTTGCTGCATGTATTTGTAAGTATTGAGATGACTGGGCAAAGTGTACAATTTGAACAAAAGTTCAACTACCGTCGTCCAATGTACATTGTTATGGATTATTTATGGAAAATTTCCGAGCATCGTAATATCTTTATGTAAGCAGAATTATAATATCTAATCGCTGTTTTTATGTGGTATAAAATTCGACTTCTGACAAATTATGCATCTCTATAATTGTATCAGTACTTTAGCTCAAGAAGCAGAAAGCAACATGGATGCGGTTCAGCCACCTCTGTTCCTGCGTTTCATTAATCTGTTGATGAATGATGCTGTATTTCTTTTGGATGAAGCCTTATCAAATATGGCACAGTTAAGACAAATGCTTCAAGCTAGGTATTTAAAAAAATGTCACATTATGGAATTATTATATCTATGTGCGTTATATAATTTTTTAAAGAAATACTTCGATGAAATGCTTTTCAATAAATTTGCATTAAATGTCGCTTTATTTTTTAATACAAGGGAAACCGGAGAATGGAATAAAATGCCACCAAATCAACGCGAGCGACAGGCGGCATATCTTCAACATATTGGTATGATTGCTCGCTTTGATAACATTCTGGGTAGAAAAACTATACAGACGATAAAAATGTTGACTACTGAAATAAAATCGATCTTCTGTCATCCAACAATGGTGGACCGTATCGCTTCCATGCTCAATTATTTATTACTGCAATTAGTAGGACCGAATAAAAAAAATCTCAAGGTAATATTTATAATTACGATAAAAATATTGCTATACGATTAAATGTTGCGATAAAAATAATGTTATATTGCAATCTCGTATATGTATGAAATACAGGTGAATGATCAAAAGGAATATGCATTTAATCCGGCAAATTTGGTGTTAAATATATGCGAGATCTACATTAATCTAAGTAAAAGTGAAAGTTTTACACTTGCCGTATCTCAAGACGGACGCTCTTATAGTCCAAAACTATTTAAACTTGCGGATAATGTGCTAGGTAAGAGATTTTCTATATTTTTTTTTTAAAGGAAGAACTTATTTACACCGGAAAAAAATCTAAAAAAATTTTTACACAATTTTATATTACAGTTCGCATCGGTGGTGTGGGAATCTTGGGCGATCTGGATCAATTTGCAAAAAGTGTGGAAGAAACTGCAAATCAAAAGCGAGAAGAGGATGAGATTTTAACAGATGTTCCCGACGAATTTCTAGATCCAATTATGTCAACTGTCATGATGGATCCTGTTATTTTGCCATCGTCGAAAATAACTATTGATCGTCCGACTATAGCAAGGTATATTAAATATGAATAAGTATATCCAAATACACACACACACACACACACACACACACACACAATATACAAATACTTTTTAACTTATATCGCAATATAAAATTTTATAAATATATTTTAAGGCATTTGTTAAGCGATCAAACTGATCCTTTTAATCGATCTCCACTTACCATGGATATGGTAAAATCAAATGTTGAACTTCAGCAGAAGATACAAGAATGGATCTCACAGAAAAAACTGGAAAAAGCTTCAAGTGATGCATAATTTGTCATCAATTGTATCACAACGGAACAGTTGAACTTACATACGTAATTTCTAAGATAAACAAGTTATACGTCATCAAAAATACGTCGACAATTCTACGGTTACTTGAAAGAAAGTTTGGATTTGTGGCAATCAGCATTTTGAATCCGTGAAACGAAAAACATATTTTTCATCACATTTTATCACATTGTTTCATCGAGATTTTTCTGCTCGTGAAACAAAAAACACATTTTTCATCACATTTTATCACGTTGTTTCATCGAGATTTTTCCGCTCGCTGATGTTCAATTTATTTGTCTACAATGGCAAGTAAAAAAGCAATTTTGTATACATACTATGCAATGTAATTATGTACAGAGTTATAACAAGTATAGAATTACAACAGTTATATCAATAATTATTGATTAATAAAATGTTATATACATAGATAGCACATGATTTTCAGAAATCACTGCACCAAAGAGGTAATTGTATATTTCATCTACTGTATAAAATAAAGTGTGTTATTTATGAACATTGTTTACAATTTTATAAAACTGTAAACAGTGTCGGCAGTTACTGTTTAATTTTCGTTTGATCCGTAGTCATAATCTTTTTATTGAAATTTTTTATATTTTGACTAAAATATATAAAATATAAAATATTTCAAATAAATATCAAAATTTTATTTTTATTATTTTATTAATATCAAAATTTTATTTTTATTATTTTATTAATATCAAAATTTTATTTTTATATTGTTAACATTTAATTATATATTTTATATCTATAAACAGTTTGTGAGATCGTCAAAATTTGTGACGAACCATTGCGCACGTGATTTTACATTTTCCCTAACTACATTTCCACCGAATCCTGTAACAAAAAATAAATAATAATAAACACTTTAATTTGCAGTACAACTTCTATCATCATTTTAACAGATGAAATGTTAGGACATTTAGAGACAATTCCTCAAGTGAATGTACACACCTATAAATGCATCCGCTGGTGGCGATGCTTCTAAATCTGTTGAGCCGTCGCCGATATGTACGATGATTCTAAAACCCTTTTCTTTAAGACGTCGAATTACTTCTCCCTTGCCACCGTTTCTAGAAGTCGGCTGAGTCTCGTCGAATCCAGCGTATTCCCCTACGACACATTCGCGTATACATGAATGTGCATTGTACGTCAAGCTATAAGTACGTAAATTTCTATACGTACGGAAAGCTAAAAATTTACCTTGATGCATACCTGTGAAATAAAATTTTAATCTGTTGGCATAAATATTCTCAGGTGGAATATTGAGCTGCGTAGCGATCGGTGTGATAAGACAACGGAAACCGCCGGAGACGAGAAACACATGCTTCCCTCGAGTTTGTAAAGCAGACACCAACTCTCTGAAATATATTTTGATAATTCTTAAAGATATAACACAAGCAAAATCTGCGTTCGTTCATTCTCGTATTTTGAAACATGAATATCTTACTTGACACCAGTGGTAAGTTTTGGTTGATGCGTCTTTAGGAATTCTCTCACTTGCGTCAAACTTGGCTTTATGATCCCCAGTCTTATAGATAAGGATTGCTGAAACGTCATATCACCTTGCATAGCTCGCTTTGTTCTGAAAAAACATGTTACGACAGTCTTGCATCGGTGAAAGTGTGTGCAGTCCAATAATCTGCGTCCAACAACGAGCAAAATCAAATCGCAATCGAAATGAGATAACGTACAATTCGGTAATTTCCTTCCCTTTCCCACAAAAATTGGCCAGTTCGTCGATAGCTTCTTCTGTTATAACAGTGGAATCCACATCAAATGTTACAGCGTCCGCAGTTCTCAATATGTTCTTTATTTTGTCTTTTGGGCTCGTCATCTAGAGAACACACAACAAGATGTAAATAATGCAAGCAAGTAGAAAAAAGAAGTGGAAAAAAAGATGAAAAAACAGGTACGAAAGATGTAAAAAAAAGAAGTTCCGGTTTTATGTTGTTATTACTTTTAGAACGGTCGACCAGTAATTTGGAAGAAAGAAACGAGAAGACAGGATTGTACTTTTCATAGTGGACGATACGAAATTTCCGCCAGAACGTCCCGTCCTGCCGTGACCGCACATCCGGAACCATTCCGTATGCACACGTACGTCAACTCGAGTTTCTCACGTGATGCCCACACACATGTCATTATCACGAATGACGTCGCGGTCTCGTTACCGACGAGCGACGGCTGCGACGCGACAGCAATGACCGATTATTGCTCTTGCGTCATCCGGCGTAGAGCGAAAGATCATGCATGATTATGCGGCACGTGAACGAACGAGCGTGCACGGAGCACGTCTTACCATTCGAGTGTGGACTTCCGTTTCACAAACGTAACCAGAGAAATGCAACAAGACACAGGGTGACACAGGAGACCTGAAATAATAAGCGGATAAATAGAAAGGTTGAAATTAATTCCTTGGCATATTTAGCAATTCAAAAAATTCTCAACGTAAAAAGCAGTTTAGAGTCAAAATGTTTCGAGAGACGGCTTTTTGTTTAAATTCGTCAGCGATTTCAGTTTGACGTGAAAGTCAACCGATAGAAAAAATCCAGGCCAGATTCTCATTCGAAGAGAGCCGCAGGAACGCGATCGTGAGAAGTGAGAATTACCTTGTCGACAAGCGCAACACGGACGGCGACGGCGAACTAGTCAGAACCAACTGGGTACCACTGTCGTGGCAGAAGGAAGTGGAAGCTCCGTAGTGGTTTTATCATGCGATCGTGAAACGTTTCGCAAGCTGTCTCGTAATCGCACGTAATTGCTGGCTGGGGGGTCGGGTGCGCACGCGTTGGTTTAAAACGTTTTTTTCCTCGAGATTTCACGTTTCCTCAATACGGCAGATTTGCTTGTTCAGCAAACACCAACTAGTAATAACATTACATCAATATTATTATTATGATGACTGTTATGTTACAATTAACATGTGTGTTATATTACACTTACATTGTGGAATAGAAAATTACATTTATGTAATGTTAGTGTTTCCTGAGATATATTTTGAGATTATGACAGCTTGAATTAATCTTATCTCAATAGCGTAATCGAACCACGTTCTTACTAAGACATTTAAATAATTTAAGGCTCCTGAAAACCGTCTTTTGTATAACTTCTGGTAAAAGATGACAAATGGATATAGCCGAGGTCCGTTAGAGAGTAAAATTATAATTATATTATTACTAATTAATAAGCACAATAATATATAGGAACATATCAGACAGATGGGATAGGCAGCTTTGGTGATCGCTCTTCATTGTTTACGAATTAATTTCATCCAATTTGAAATCATATGAATATGATCGTAGAATTAATTTGTAGATTGTTGCAATGTTGTGCAGATATTTATGTATTTCGTATTCACTGGCGACACACGGACGACAAAGGTGTTTGAGAATTTACGAATTTGAGAAACACGTGTCGTAACCACGCGGTAACCTAGCAACCAGTGATTGTCGTAATCTTATTATTATATATCGATAATTATCGATGTTCCATATAATCGCATAAATCAAATCGACCGGTTAATGTCGGAACCTTCTGCAGTTGGTAACGGTGATGCCTGACAAGGGGTGCGTTCCGTTTCACGCATATGCGCGCATTTATCTATAGTACACGTTACGTATACTATAGATCATGCGCGCATCATGCGTGAAACGGAACGCAGCCAAGTTTCAACGTTTTGCGTGTAGATGGCGCGGATATTGAATTGTGGCAGTGTTCATTCGAATCGTTCGAAAGAAGTGAAGTTCACGATATTCTTGTATTTTGATAGCACCGCTATATCGAGCTTTTTCGAGAGATTAAACAAGAACAACACATGTTGTTGGATAATTGTAATATTCTATTTTCTTCTTTCCAGGCACACACAGACAAGGAAGACGAAATATATGTGCGCATGAAGAAAATCTGTCCGATTAACAGTGCCATCGCGCTTCTGATGTGACGGTTCTCTTAAAAGTTGATCAACAACGCAGCGGTAAACGACAGATTCGAGAATCTCAAAGGGAGGATTTTAACTTTCATTATTACACTATCGATATTACAATAATTATATCGTTGATACAATTTCGTAAAGTGACTGGAAACGATCTACCTTCTCTTCGATCCTCGCGTAGCTTCGAATACATCCTGAGGGTAAGTGTACTTAGCCAACACTAATTAACAGTAACATTACATCAATGTTATAATTTCCTACTCAACAATGTAATTATTACGCACAACATGTGTTATATTACACTTATGAGTGGCAAATTAATAATAATACCGATGTAACGTTACTCTTAGCTGGTAGTTACATATATGTTCTTTTTTTAAATGTATTATTTATAAATAAAGGACGCTCGCGCTTTCAAAAAGGCTCAGATTCCGGGCGAAACACAAGTTTGTTGAAATGAGAAGATCCATTCCAAAAGGATTCAGCAATCGATTCAAGCTTAAGAGGCGCTTATCAATGTGTGTTGAGATAAGCGGAGACAGTTCTTCCATTCAGGAGTGCGTTTCTTCAAACGGGGAAATTTCGTCGTGGGCGTACGAGCGTGAAGCGTCGCGACGAAGCGTCGCGGCGCGCATCCTCCGACGCAGATGTGCCAGGCGCCGAGCGCCGGGCGCGAAGCGAAGTCACCGTGGAAGATCGTCGAGCGGATTACAGCCAATAGTTTACGCTCTTCGACGCCCTTGTCGCGATGCGCGGCAGCTCCGCAAGCTTCAATTTGGCAGTCCTCTTCGCTGCATGCGGTCTGCTGACGGCTGACGGTGCCGACGATGCCGATGGTCCGTCATCGTTGAGCAAAGATCCGCGTTGTTCGCCGTCACTCCGCGTGGTCCTTGATCTGAAAAATAACGTTGATGGTGCGGCATCGCGACTCCTGAAGAGCAACGACAGTTTTTTCCACGACGGCATTAACTATCCAGCCGATTCACGCTGGACCGATGGCAATGTCACTTATGGTTGCATTTGCAGATTGCACAACTGCCTCAGGAAATGCTGCCGCGACGACGAGATTCTCAGAAATAGGAATTCGATGAAAGAATCAATATGCCAGAAGATGCCCCAAAACGAAACGAAGCCGGGAGCGAGGACGCCGAATCTGCGCCTGTTAAGGGACCAAATGAGCGAGGAGATCCAACACATCGATGAGCTGAGCAAGCACTTCCTCTTGATACAGGACAATGACTGTCCTGGTTGCCAATTTTATACTCTCAATCCCGATGACTACGGCGACGATAAGATCATCCTTCAGCCGAACGGCAGCTTCATGGACACCGACGGGAAGATCTCTCCGTTCTGGAATTATTGCATTGATTGGAAGATGACTGTCGATCGGATCGGCATCTTGGTTTGCTTGACGCCGGACATACAAAGTACGAAGTCGAATGAAGAGAAATACACAGCTCATCATCATGTGGGTATCATGATATCTATACCGTTTCTCGTTGCCACTTTCCTGGTGTACGCAATTACTCCTGAGTTGAGGAACCTCTATGGCAAAACGCTCATGTGTTATGTCATCTGCTTAATCATCGCATATATCTTCCTGATCTTGGTCAACTATATTCACATGTCTTCGATACCCATATTATGCTTCACCACAGGTAAGCAGTTTCCTTACGTATCCGCTAATTACAGTCAGTACACACTTTCGCAATTTGAGCCACGGATATATTCATTCATGATCGCGATCGTATATAGCGAGGGAGAGATTTAATGACCGTGCTTCGTTATGTGCAGAAAAATAATTAAAATAATAACTGTCTTGCAAGTCATATATTATACTTTAATTTCCAACATAAATCTATATCTGTACATTGTTTTACGCTACTTTATTTTCTATGTAGAATGATAATCTTGGGAATATTATCTCGAGAGAGTATCTACACGAATGTGAATGCGAATAATGGAATGGATGATGTTAATTAAATAATTAATTACCATAATGTAATGATTATAAACACTCTGATAATTCTACGAACAAGTCTATAGCTTCTTTTAAAAATTGTTGAATCATTTCAAACAAGAATTTGTTTGATATTAATATTCCGTATATTTAGATAGAAGGTTTTACAAACGAGACATTTTTTTATACTCATATTTCAGTTTTTATATTTAGATTTTATTTTACATCTTACGCTAACATCTTCCTACTTTTAAAAATAATCTATCGGTATAAAATTATCGGTTGATGACTGAAAATGATTAATCACCAGCTTATAGTCATAGTCATAGTCGCGTATTATATGATTAATCAGCAATTCGATTGATTAATTCGCAATGCATTGATCGATAAAACGATCGTAGAAAAAAGTTAAAGAAGAAGAATGACAAATAAATATCAAATGAAAAATATACATATTTATAATTGCTCTGCATAAATAAAAATTATTTCTTAGATATAAGAGATTTTAATTTTTTTTATTTAGCTTGATTTATAACGAAAGTAGAAAACTTTATATTAAATAATAACAAATTCATATTAAATATTTGTTTTGGTTTTATTCATAGATTTATAAAAATGACACAGATTTATAATATGGATCTATAGGGATGTGATTACTTTAGTCTATAATTGCATTATAAGTAAACGCACATATGTATGTTATCACGTGTGAAATATATGTTATCATTATCTATTTCATCCACTAATATGGGACACAAATAGGTACATCGCATGAATCAGTCGCGAGCGTGCGTTTTTCTGTACACACGATTCTGATATCTCTGCGATTAGCAATGATACAAGAACTGTATACTACGCTTCCTGATATAATTTAATCCTTTGTATTTGTTTCACATCATTTAAAGGAAAAACGCGATCGAAAGAATCCTTTCAACGAGGAAAGTCCGGAGGAAAGTCCAGATCAAATCTGTAGACTTATAAGTGTCTCCCGAGCCATCACTATCTTCGATTTCTCGTAGAACAAATGTTAATGATTCCTCCAATGAATGTGACACGAGCGATGGGTAGAAACCGGTTTTTACGTAGTATTTTGTTGTATACCTCAAGCATCCTCGCTTATAGGGTGGGATAAAAGTATACGTGAATAACGGTAAAATATGATATAATTATATTATCTCGATTTTTAATAATTTTTTTTTCTGTTTGTAGACTCTAGAGCGATAATGTGATAAGATCGAGGGAGGATCAGCTGCGAGAATCAGCGAGAGACTTTTTCTGTCCCTGTGTATTATCGATTAATAGCTTTTCGAGATAAATCTTTTGGCCGTATACAAAGTAACACCTGGTACTTGAACTTAAAATTTCTGTTGCTCACTCGTTGTCTGATCGTCCATAGATCTATTCTCAGTTTTCGTAGCCCTCTCGAAATTATAACGCTTCTTGATTGGAGCTCTAAGCAACCAAGCTAAATTTATATTGGCTTTGATTGGTCAAACAACCATTCGTAGAGTGTAGAAGCTTGTCAATGAATTTCTTTTTTTTTTCTTTCGAACCGCCCTGTATACACGGCATCGCAGCAGGTAGCCTGTCTCTCTAACGCTGCTAGCTCGTTGTCTGGTAGTCTTGTCTCGTTGCTCACGCGAGTATACGCGTTTCTCGTGCGCTCTTTCTTCGTCCGGCACCAGAAAAAATCGTGACGAAATCGAACACAGTGCCAGCTTTATCGAATCCAGCGAGATAGCCGAAAGTCAATCATTAGTGATAACAGTGCTACATTTGAAGCCGGATAAATTTTTCATTCATTCGTTTGAGAAGAAAGAAAGAAGAGATTGTGCAAGAACTTTGCCTCCTCTCGCGGTTATTCCGTTCTCTCCGATAAACATTTAATTATATCATACGTCAATAGCTCAATATTGACGTAAATGTTTCTCTTTGACGTATTTGAATATCTGCCCTTTTTTCAAATAGTCGGATCACTGGAGTCTTTGATCATCAGATTATCAGAATAGTATTTTTATAATATATACAATAACAGAATATTTTTTGCTACATAGTAGGTATTTTTTATACAAACACAAATTGCTTATTTAATTATAATTAATTTTCAATAAAAGAGAGCAATAGATGATCGAGTGTCCATATTAGCTTCAATGTTGTGTACATATTAGCTTCAATGTTGTTAAATATTTAACTGTACAAGTATTTTGCTGTATGTATAAATACTTTGAGTCATCATTTACGTATTTATGTGTTAAATGATGTACATTTCGTGGGAATTACAATCATAATTTAAATACAAATTCGCTTACATATTTAGTACATAAACTAACATTTTTATTAATCCCTTTTCGCTTAAAATCAAGAAACGATGTGATTAAAAGGATAAAATCTTATTTTATGTATATAGGATGTAATTATATTAGTAATACAAATAATCTAGAACAATTGGAAATTGTATTTATGTAATTGTATAATCTACTTACGTAACCATTACATGGTGTGTACCTATCTGTATGTATACATATCTGTAATACATATCAGTGGATAATACGCTTTTTGTAAATAGCTATCTCATGTGAGGATGCTGTTATCCACACGGTATCTTTCACACTACACTGATTAAAGTTCGCACCCTTCTTTATGACTTTCACTCGATTGGTTCAACAGTACACGCAACTAAACACAACGAGACGTAATAAGATTAACGAATAACAAGAGATTAGTTGTATGTTTTGTTATTATTTTAGAAGACATTAGAGAGAGAAAGGCTTACCATACTTCTTCAAAGTCACCGTGTTTTTTATCTTTTTCTTTCTTTCTCTTTTCCGCCATTTCTTATGAGTAAGCTTCCGCACGGCGATAACATT
Organism: Crematogaster levior; assembly: GCA_901521435.1. Taxonomy (NCBI): domain Eukaryota; kingdom Metazoa; phylum Arthropoda; class Insecta; order Hymenoptera; family Formicidae; genus Crematogaster; species Crematogaster levior. The sequence goes on along the minus strand of CABEGB010000860.1, from coordinate 100,928 downwards.
GAGAGGCAGCAACGATAACATTTATTCGTTTCGAGTTGCCGTTTAGTAGCAGTCTTATTAAATTAGTTCATAATGAAGCGGCATCTGAGAACAGTTCCGTTCGCCGCGTTTCTTGCGATTTTGGCCGCTACCGCTGTCGAAAACGACCAACTGGAGGACGAGCCAGAGAAATCATGGAAGGAAAATTTTATCGCCCCTCATGTTTATCTAGAGGTAGAGATAACTCCAAGTTCGATGAGTACACACTGCGTTGTACTTGGAATTTGTCAGTGAGAGTTGTGAGATTGTCAATTCGTGTCGCTTTAGCCAAGCGTACCATAATATGCTTACCTTAATGATATTTAATGCCATATAACGATTTCGTAGCGATGACTAAATAGTGAATTCTCGCGTAATAGCATTCGTGAATATAATATCATCAGAAACGATTTACTAACGTTGCCACGATTAATCGCTTCGGGGGAATTTTTCGGGGGCGTTTTGAGAGTTAAGCTTGATTAAGTGTAATTCTAAAGTGTAAATCTAGATCAGTACATGCAGAACGACTATATAGATTTGTAGAAGTTACGTAAATATTAACCAGCTAAATGAATGTAAGCAATTTGTTCATCTGTGTCGATTTAATTCACCTAATAACTTAGACTCAATTTTCTACATTAACTATAATTGGATGTGCGGAAAGAAGCCAATATCAAAATGTGTAATGTATCGGATACACAGTCACCAGAAAAATAACGTAGGTAACGTGGATCTAAAAATATAATAATTTTCTCAGAAAAGGGTATGGCAAAGAAAAAGAGAGTATCAATAATTGATTCTATCATACACAACTGTGTGATATTTGATAACGGAGAACTCATGGCATTTGGTTCCTTTCCGTTTATGTCCGATCGTGAGTTAACATTATTTGTCTCCGTTCCCTCTGGCTCTTTACTCTTAGAAAACGACTGGCATCGGTGACGGCTCCGGGAAGCCCCGCGTGTCGCTATGCTGTCGCGTCGGCACTTTCCTCAGCAAAGACGGCTGCGTGGAGGCCACCATGAACGGGACGGAAGCGGTGCAGCTACCAGTGATCTACGAAACGGATCTTAGACCGACGAATATCACTGCAAGCGATGAATATTTTGATTTTAAAATATGGAATCCATGTACCGGCGTGAAACGGTATTCTTTGAATCCGTCTATGTATGAGGAAGACAAATGGTATTTATTATCCAATGGCTCCATATTGCGACCTCTGGCTGAAGAGCTGGAGGAGCGTCTTTTAGACTATAACCAGTACTGCTTGACGCGAATGAAAAATTATGAATACCTGGAATATCTGGTGTTCTTCTGTGAGCAAAAGTATTCGATGGACGACGACAATGATAAGGTCATATATTCCTTCGGGATGCTCGCATCCGTTCCGTTCTTGGTCGCCACATATGTTGTCTACTGGTTGCTGCCCGAGCTGAGGAATCTACACGGTCTGACGTTGCGCGGATATGTCGGCTGCCTGGCGATGGCGTACAGCATATTGGGGGTGTTGCAGCTGACACCGCAGGAACAAATCTCAACCGGCATCTGCATCACAATCGGTATATCCATAGAAATGATGCAACTTTTATTAACTCATGTTACTGTTTACGTAAAGAAGATTAATGCTAACTTGAGATGGATTTGCACCATTGCGCGGCGGAATTAATTTCTGATTGCACCATCGCTGTTATCATGGTTTCCCGAATCGTGATAATTCCTTTGCGAATCAAAGCGTTTACACACATTGTATGCATCATGCATAGCATATCTTCTAGAGACCGCGTCAAACCGGATGGAACGTGGTTTTAGAAATCCTGCCAATTGAGATCTGCTTAACGCGAGCAACTTTCTAAATGCTCTCATATTTGTTTTAATATACTCTAATATTTGTTTTTCCTGCAAATATCAAGGTTGACATTTGAAAAATTTGTTATAACATCATTCACAGTTTGTTATTTAATACAGTTATTATTACTTATAAACGGGTGAGAAAGTCAACATTACTACTACAACATTCTGCTGTAGTAATGCATAAGAAATGTTTTGCGTAACTAATTACATACTAAAATTTTCTTTGCTTCTATGCTTATCTCGCACATTTGTCTTGTACTTGATGTACCTGCTTGCTTTTATCATTTGACTAACAAAGAAGATATAGGTGTTGCATTGAGATTTAATATAGGACTTTTCAAAATTCGAATATGATATGATGTCAATTTACGTCAAGATTATCCTCAGATCTTTAGAGATTCTTTTTTAAATCGGACTACACACTGAAAGATGTAAACTAAAGTTTTCTTAAACATCGTAATGACTCATCTCGACTGCTACGAGGCGAACCGGAAGCTCGTGCGTCTTAGACCTGAGAAAGTACTAAAAGCCCTTAAAAACAAATAAATGCAAACGAGCGTTCACGTGCCACACATTCTCCAAACCATGTGCTCCTGTAAGCAAACTATAAGATTCACCTCTAAAGAGACTTCCTCTGTTGACCCTTCACCATCCTTCATCCGAACGCAGAGGACCTGCTTTAACGAGGTGCTTCTTTTTTCATCGTTTTCTTGCACTTGTACGTTTGCTGCGAAACAGGTTCATTCTTCGGACAAAAACGTCATTGCCGCGGCCGAATCGTCGCGTACTAATCATATCCTCGTTTCCGTAGTTTGTGATATCGTTGCGGTTGCTAAAAATCTAACTACGAAGACTAGACGGTTCAGTTTGATTTCAATGTGTCAACGGGTCGACAATGCATCGACGAAATCTCGCACTTTGGTGTTGCACACTCCTATTCATCGCTTCCGCCTCCAAGCCACGGAGAAATTCCAGCGACGGACGAACTAATTCCACGGTGCGATATGAGATTCATGCTAATGTTACCATGACGAATCCTAATGATGCAGATGCAGAAGCGGTGCGCTATAATGAAAATTCCACCAAGAATAAGGACGTGCGGTACGAGTTCCACACTAACTCTACGAGTAACGTCCACGAAGATGATGACTTGGTCCAGCATGAATTTCATGTGCATCTCTCGAATTTTACGAAGGTCGACGATAAGAGCAATTCCACATTACACGAACCTCATGGAAACTTGATGCCAATCGAAGATAGGAACAACTTAACGTTGTACGAGCTCATTGGAAAGTTCCATCAAGATATTAATACAAAAAACGTCATTCCTTACGAGATGTGCGAGAACATTACATGCATTCCGCTCTGCTGTCCCCTCGGCAATCGTTTGATTAAGGAGAAATGCGTTGCCGGGAATACTGATTATCCTTTTCCGGATGTGTACGAATACGCGACAAACGATTCGTTTGAGAAAGGACCAATTGATAATAAAAGATTGAACCAATTCTTTGACCTGACCGCTCACGATCCGTGCCGTGGGAATCACTTTCTGCTTGATCCTCACTTTAATTCAAATGATGAGTATATGTTCATCATCAATGGCTCTCTGTATCTACCGCGTACGGATCAGTTCGTTCAATCATACTGCCTCGCTGTTTTGCACAAGAATAAGTACGAAGTAGCTGTTTGCTTTGATCCTGATGAAGAAGAGATTGTCCTGGAAAAGGAAGGCCCACTTCTTCTTCCCGTGGGTCTGATAATATCCATGCCGTTTCTACTGGCGACATTTGTGGTGTATTCCATACTACCGGAGCTTCGGAACATGCATGGCTACACGTTGCGTGGATACATCGGCTCGTTGTTCGTCGCGTACTTGTTCCTCGCAACAGTTCAGCTATCCGAACAGAATATAATATCGGATGTCCTCTGCATCATATTCGGTATAGCATATAATAATATGCAATGAACGCAGTATATACATCTATTAGACTGTATACACTCGCGTGTTAATTACTCTCTCCCTCTTCTCGATAATTTGAATATAAAAATAAAACCTTAGAAAAAACAATGAAAGAAATAGCGAATAAAATAAAAATCTTGATATACAATCACTTAAAAACTCATTTAGATGAATATCTTACTTCTTCCTTTTCTTTTTGTGAAGATTTTGCGTAACTTTGACCAGTTTAAATCGAAGTTGAAATATTTAATGCGTATATTATCGTCAAGGTTGATCATCTTCGGCCATACAAATTCCTGATGCAGGAAGACGGAGTAAACTTGTTTTTTTTACAAGCAAATATAAGCCTCATTATTGGCATCTTAATGTCAATGTGATTAATAGTTGTTTATCCGACTATTTCAGCCTTCATCATCCACTTCTCGTTTTTGGCAAGCTTCTTCTGGTTAAACGTGATGTGCTTTGACATTTGGTGGACATTCGGGTAAGCTATTAAAAAAATACTCCATACTACATCTTATTTGCAATCAAATTATCTCTCAAAAACAACTTGTAATATTTTTTGAAGATATTTAAACTAATTATAAGAAAATAATTGTTCTGAAAAACCACTTTTGTATATAATCGACTAATTATATTTTATATATATTTATAATTGTAATTACGATCGAAATATTAATTATGGCTTACCAGGGATAAAACGTTTCTAGCTCGAGATCAAAATGGGTTAATTGATTCGTCAAATATTTTCACAAGCGCCACTCGATCCGGCGCTTGTGGTAAAGAAATTTGATAATTGACAAACACTAAGGGAAATTGATAGCGACAGGACGCGAATTAATATCCGGTACGTGACCAGCGCACGTATGTGGTGCAAACATAGCCGAGTTAATTTTGATCTCCTTCGCGGTCGGACGTCGGTCCAAGAAGCCATTCAGACAAGCAATATTCGGTGAACGGAAAATGTCAGTAGAGCGTATCCTCAAACGTCGGCATTTACGCATTGCGTGAATACGAATATTAAACATGTTCGTTTATAAACGAATGATATTAATATACAAATCTGATTACATTAACGGAACGTCTCAACATATTTTCTGAAATAAGAAAAGATTGTAATACAAGTACATAAATCGTCATCATTATTGCGGTGATAAATTTACATTAACGGAACGTTTCAACATATTTTCTGAAATAAGAAAAAATTGTGATACAAGTACATAAATCATCATCATCATTATTGCGGTAATAAATTTAACAATTGTTTTCGCAATACGTTCTGTCCATGCCATACATAAAATGCATTCTTTGTTATTTTGTTCTTTCTCATCACGCGCACTCGTGTGGAATGCTATAAGGTAATTTATTATCTCTCGCGTGTCAATGAAATTTCATGACATGATATTGTCGTGTCACTATTTACCATTCCCGCAGCGGAGATGAACTGATCCGCTGTCGCCAAGCCCGTTTCTACTCTACTACAAGGGTGTGACGACTGCTGTGTACGCACATTGTCTCTTGTAATCAATTACAAGAGTGTCGGGCGCGCGTGTAGCGGGTCGTACTTGGAATCGGATTAATTTCCTCCTTTATTGCGTGCACCCATCTTCCACGCACATTATTCGTCGTCACACATGTGTCCTCGTGGAAGTGTGAATCATCCCTCGTTTCAACAGGATTTACATATATCTTAATGTGTAATTTTAATAATCAGTTTTTTAATTAAATTCTTTTTTACGTTATATTCGTCTATATTACTCCTCTATAATACATTCCATTTCTCGTTTCTCACTTAAACCAGACATTGATTGCTGACAACTAAAAAAAACTAATTAATGGCATTGATTGCTGACAACAACAAAAATTAATTTATGAAGAAATAATTATGTATCAAAATTTTTGAAGAAATTACATATCAAACTTGTATCGTAGTAACGTATCAAGCATTTAAACTTAATTACGAAAGAGCTATTCATTAAATTAAGATTGATAGGCAAGAGCTACTTGAATTAAGATTGAAAGACATTTTTGAAAGTTGTAAGAACAATCTAATACTTTGTGCAGTCTTTAGACGTTTCTAAATTATTTTTTTGTATACATTTCTTTTATAAATATAGAAAATTAAATTCGAAATAATAATTTTCAATTAGCAATTACGTACCAATTTCAATTAGCAATTATCGTGGTTGCACTGCTTACAAAATGTATTAAACAAAATTTAACAGTCCCATTGGTCATATTTCCAAGAACCGCAACCAAAGGCGATAATTATTTTAATGTGATGTATTTGCATGGTGACCTGTTCTACTTGTTGCTGACTCAATATGGCATGTAAATCGCATTTTGCAGAGGATTCCGTTCGTTACAAGGAAGCATGAAACAACGAGAGAGAAAAAAATTCGTGATGTATTCAATTTACGCGTGGGGAAGCGCTTCCATTCTCACCATCATCTGTGCCATCATGGATTTCGTTCCTAGCGTGCCAAAGGAATTGATCCGACCGGAAATTGGTGCAACGAAGTGTTGGTTCAACAGTAAGTGAATGTTTACCGATAGTTAACGACAATGACATTTTTATTAAAACCATATGGCCAAATCTGAAAATTGTCAAAATTAAGCTTACAAAATACGGAGAAATTAATTTTCCATTTCAGCGGACGAGGCGAAGGCGATATATTTTTACGGACCCATGAGTGTCACCGTTATCTGCAACATTTGCTTGTTTATCTCTACAGCATTAAAAATTGTGCGTCATAAGAAGGACACAGCTCATCATTTGAGAAGCTCGGAAAGCAGACGCCACGACGACAATAAGCAATGGTTTGTATATAAGCATTTTTGCATTAATACGTGATAATCATATTAATATATTATACGCCGATATATCCGTTGCCGAACGGCTTGCATAATGTCGATTGGTCCTCGTTTTCAACATGATGATTATTTTTAGACGGCAACTTTCCCATGCCGTGGTTTGCTTTCATAATTACGAAATCTTTAGAAGCAACAAACACATCGTCGCCGTTTCGATCGCGCGCGCACGAGATTCCTCTCTGCCTCGAGAGCGTCTGCGATTCTCGAAAGAATGACAAACGATCGTGCGAATAAAATCGAAGTGGTTGCCCCTATTTTTCATAAAGACGAAAATCACACTTCTTCGAAATTTCTTTTGAAAATTGGATACCTTTCTCCTTATCTTTTAGCTCGAAACTTATTTACGATCTTTCGAAGATATCTATCTTCAACTGCTACTTCAAATGCTTTCGTCCATCACGAAGCTCTTTGTTTTAGTAATTCTAAATTATAGGAGATATAGAAGCAAACATATTCGCACACACAGGTTCAATCTGTATCTGAAGTTGTTCATCGTGATGGGCATAAACTGGTCCATGGAAATAGTATCATGGCTATTCAAGGATGCGCCGCCGTCCATCTGGTATCTCACCGATCTGACAAATACCCTGCAAGGTCTCATTATCTTCATCATATTCGTATGGAAGGAAAAGATCAAACGGCTGCTGCTAAAGCGATTCGGTTGCCAGGATCGCGGTCTATTTTCCAGAAACTCAACACGCAGCGGTTGTCACAGCTCAGCCTCGCGCACTTGCACTACCACGTCAGGAGTGATGTCCCTGCAAGAGAAGGTCAATCCCTACGTGCAAACAAATTGCCGCACGAAGAGTTCGTCTGACGAGGCTGAATAATATTGTAACGTAATGTAAGAAAGAAGGATTCCAGTATGAAATCGAAGTATGAAATTAATGAGCAATTAGCTCGTTTTTTAATTCTCCATTCGAGAATTAATTTTACATTGCTTGTGTGATCTCTTTGTTTAGAATCCTGAGATTGATGGTTCCCATCGTTCTCGTTCTTTATTCCTTTAAAAATGTTACAAGATTTTTTCTCTTTCGTAATCCAAAAAGAATGAAAGAAACAAATCAAATTACTCTATTGTCGTCGTATTAAAGTAACAAAAGCATATTATATATCATATACATTGACTGCTGTATGCCATAATTTTGTATAAATTTTATTTTATATATGTAGAGATACGTTATTATTACACAAACGGTAATATTTTGATAAAAAGGCTACGGATGACTTTACTAATTTTAACTTCAATTCTAGCACATAGTGCACGAGAGACTACTATTTTACATTCTTTTTTATATTTATTTTCATTATATTGACACTCGATCTACATTTCCACCGCACGTGCGCAAGTTTAATATTATTAAACAAATTCAAGGGAAAAAAAATATATTTGTGAATATGTATTTTAAACATGTTTATATAGATAGATAATGATTTTTAAGATATTTTATCACGATATTTTATCACGCAAAAAATGTACGATGCAAATACCGACCTGTATCACTGTATTTTTATCATATACATGTGACAGTATTACAATACCTTAAAAATCCTTGCGCTAAAATAGACTTTAAATCGAGTATCTCCATATTTAATTTAAAATTCTGTTGATGCATTATGAAATGTATTTACCGAGTTTTCTGAAGCTGCATTTCATTTATCGTATTACACATAGAACATAGCTCTTCACTTAGCTTCTATACGGTCACAGAATACTCCTGTACAAGTGCCATCACAAACATTCGTCTAATATTTAATAGTCGCATCTGCATTTAATGCAACCTATAAAATCAAAATGTGAAAATCAAGTAGACAGAAGTACAACACAAGAAGAATAAGAGCACAGAATTCACTTGAAGTCTGTAGTTAAGTAATAAAGGTTTAATCTGTATTCGTTACTATTACATGCATGTGTTTGTAATCGTCTACGTATACGATAATTAGACGAAAAAAATAAAAAATAAAAAGCATTACAACACGTACTCTCGCGCACTACTTGCACACATCCTGCACACACGTTCCTTTCAATCACCATTAATTAAAATCTCACATAAAGAGTTTATTTTACGCAAACATGTCTTCTCGATCAGCTCCGACGCCTTCACCGTCTTCCAAGCTTGAGAAGTTGAGGAAATGGGCCGGCCTGTGCACCTCGTGATAGAATTCCTTTGGATTTGCCAATTGCAACTCGTACTTCATATTGGGATCGTGTCTCACGCCCATGAAGTTGTAGTTCCACGAACCTTGACTAGGTACCATAAAGAAGCCGAGGAAACGATCGGACAGAAGCATTTGCACCTTCTCGTAATGGCTAGGTAGATAACCCTTCGGATTGTTGCCCTTATCAGTGTTCTGTTTGCCCCACTCAAAACCACTTGGAGTCAGCTTGTAAGCTGTGAGAGAGCAGGAACCGGGGGTGAAACTGCAAGTAATAACGATAGTCTTCTCACCGTCCCAGATGGAATTCTCTGCCATAATCCGGGCATGAGTGGATATGTCTTGAGGCGAGAGTTGAGGCAACTCGTTTGGCTGCGTGTGTATCCATCCTAAAGGCTCCATCTCCTTCAAATATTGATGATTAGGTAGCGTATTTGGCAAATGAACAGTCTGATGAGTTCCCCATTGCGGCGCCATTACAATACATCTGATTTCTTTCACCTATCACACATAGAACGCAAGATTAGAGTAGATTACAGTAGTATAAAATTAGTTGAAATAAATTTAAATTTATTAATGTATGAAATAAAAAGAAAAAATATTAAATATTTCAAATAAAGATAGTGAGATAATTCGGCAAGAATTACCTGAGGATTGTCAGGTGGACTGATGCCATACAAATAGCCAGCTATCTGGGCTCGTAGATCGGAAATGGTGACAAATTTTTTCAGTACATTCTTAGGCAAAATATAAGTGTAGCCAGTCTCTTTAATGTCGTCGGACGAAACGTAGATGTGATTCGTTCTGAGATGAAGATTGGTCGCGGAGATAGCACGTACTCGCCATTCGGTCTTCGAGCTGAAAGTCTGCGTCTCGTAATTGGATGTAGTCGCGGTGATGATCTCGTCACCGTGCTTGTTCACCGTTCGTGTGGTAGTAGCAGTCAGCTGGCTCTGTTCCTTAGTCTGCTTCTCAATTTCGGCGATCTGTTGTCGTTGCGCAGACGGGGCGCTTATTTCCATACCCAGAATGATGTCACGGATCTCAGACTGCGTGAGTGATGCGACATTGACGTTGTTCTTTTTACCGTAATCCGCCAGAATCAGATCCTTCAGTTGCACTTCTACTTTAATCCATTCGTCGTCCGTCAGTGACGGCCATATATGATGCGGTTCGGTGATAGTAGTTTTATCGGGCTTGAGAACGACCTTGGTTCTCTCGGTGTTGACATGTAGAGCGCGTAGGATCAGAATCAGTCGCGAGAACGCAGTATAAGAAGAGATGGTCTTCAACCAGTCATCATAAAGATTAAACAGTACCATCTGCGGTTCGGTCGCCTTTAGAATCAAATCACCAAACTTCTCCACTTTGAGACATGCTTGGAACGGTAACTGCAACTCGGACCCCTTGATGACTATGTTGGGGAAGTCCAGCAAGTGCACTTCCAGTGGATCTAACATTCCCTTTCTGGTGACGATAATCTGTTTCGGTTGTTCCTCCACTGGCAGAGAGCGAATCAACGCAGCAACTTCCTCAGCGGTCTTCCATTTGGCTAGTTGACCCAAACGTTTTTGGCCTGCCCAAACAGAGGTGTGAATAATTTTCAGAAATAGTTGTCCCGTACGCGGATTGAAGATGAAGATCGCGCCGTTTATCGGCTTCGTCGTTAAATTGCCCTCAAAGGTTTTGTGGATTGTTACACGATACACGTTTGTATCGTCGACAAACCATATGATCTGATTGGAGAAGAGCTCGCCATAGTTTTGTGAGGAGAGGTAAGGTTCCGTCGGTTCAGATGAGTACAACTGCAATGCCTTGCGGATACGTTCGCGTAATACATACAAGGCTGGATTTGCCTTCATGATTTTTGCCATGGCTTGCTGTATAAGCGGTTTACAGCCGGGGAACCAATTGCCATATGCGCTATGCAAGTTGTATGCCAGATCGATGGCTATGAGGAGACCAGTGGGTGATGGATAAATGGACATGTTGTCCGTGGTATAGTCGAGGAATTTCGCACGAGCATACCGCTCGATGTCGTGTGAATCATAGTCGCCCCATCTCAGTTGAACATCGATCCAATACTTTTGCGTGGTCGTGTTATCCATCACATCTTTAGAATCAGCGAGAAGAGATGGCCGAGACACATTCCATTTGTAGGCGGAAAACAGTAGAATGTCGGCGCACGAGGAATTCATCTTATAAGACTTTCTCGGATGTATCGTCTCCTTTTGCACGGTCTCGATTTCCAACGCATCCAACTCTTGATCGAACACCTGACAGAGATCCATCACAATGGATTCGTGTACCTTTTGCCACAAGTGAGCACGGAATATCTGAATCAACGAAATTTTTAAAGTCGGTATTTTTCCATGCATGAATATCCCCGTCAGATCAAGCTGCACCTGGAAACCGACGTAAACGTTGGCGCGGTTAATAGTAGGTGACCACCATAGAGTGAAACGACGATTGGGAATTTGATTGAGACCGGAACGTTGAGCGTTTGTCAGCTTCTTGTATTTCATGGACTCTTCGAAACCAGACGCTTTTTCCCAGAACAGACCTTCCCACGTCGGGAAGTAAGTGCCCTTGAAGAGGGTGTGTTCCAAGATGCCTTCGACACCGCCGAGCGCTTGGATCATGTCAGTTCGATAGTTATTCAGATTCCATAATTTGCCGTCGTGACGCTGATGAGTCCACCAAAACGGATTTTGCTTCAACACCTGATATTGTTTGAACTCTGTGCGAATGCGCCAGCCTTTGTCATAAGCCAACGTATGCCGGTCCTTCTGGAATAGTGTATTTATTCTGGGAATACCACGATCCCAACTGTCTTCAAGATCTTCCAAAGTGAGTCTGCGATTCTGTGCGTTTGCCTCTTGCCGCTTCAAAGCGTACTCCGCCCAGACGCGTTGAGAATCAATAAATTCCGATTCCCACGGTTGTATGTAACGGTACAAGTTCGGAATCAGTTGATCCTCGTCGTGACTCATACCCGAACGGAAATGAGTGATACCTACGTCAGTTTGCTTCGACCATCTCAAGTCTGACTGCGGTATTAACACATGACCCATCGACAGCATCCCCAAACCGCCCAATTCCTTGGGAGTATAAAAGACGACAGGTGGGAAACGCGACGGCATTTTGGAATTCAGTCCGATTTTGATACGTGTCTGGATTTTATTTTCGCACTTGACTAGCAGATCCAACAACTCTTGTGTATTTACCACCGCCTCTCTGAAATATGTCATTAAACCGATCAATGCGGTATTCCACTTGTTCACGATCTTCGTGAAAGTAGTCGAGCCCGAGGCCATCAAGATTTGTCTGACACGATTGTGGAAGCGCTGCAAGCTTTCATCGTCGACACGCAGGAAGCATTGCGCCGTTCTCTCTTTTGTGATTTCGTTCTGGAGATTCCAGACGCCGTCCCGATGTGTAAACTCTTCGTGTGTTGTTCTGCACTTAGGCAAAATCCTGCATTCAAAGCCACTCATGTTAAACAACAAATTAGGATTGTCTTTGCTATAGACGCTGACGAAGCTGTTCTCCCACTGAATAGTGGTGGTGGAGCGTGGTAGTCGATTCTTGATGTCCCAGAAAACGGCGCGGCCCAGATTCACATCGTGCTTCATCAGCCTCATACGGGCATCTCGAGGCCAACACTTCTTATTGTTGTAGCCGACGATGTTCTCATTATTCGGATCAGGATGCTCAGTGAGATAACGCTGGATAAGATCTCTCGCTTCGTCGGCAGAGAAGCGCAGGAATAGATGTATTCTGTCGACATAGCGACAGTACAATCGAATAGGATGTGCTGTTTCGGAGGCGACATCCTGGAACGTTAAAAAGTCGTTTGGCATTTGCGGCGGACCAGCCATCTCGCTGGCTCGTTGGAGACCTAACACGAGCAGATCTAATACCAGTCCATAGTATTGGGCGATGAAAGATGCGAATTGCAGTCCTCTGATAATGCCGTAACTGTTGGTATGATTCATGTCTTTGTAATTGATGACTACGTTATTCTTCGCCGTCATATAATCGGCGATATTATGATCGACTATTAGACGCAACAACCTGTTGAGCAACGTAAGATCAATCTTCTCGTACAGCTTCTCAAATTTCGATTCGAGTAACACGTTGCATTCGCCCTCACTGACGTCCCACACATCCTGAAGATTGTTGATACCTTGACACCATTTGTAAACGAGGAGCGGCGGCGGTTCTGTGTCGGCCGGTTTCACCCATGGTGGGAAAAGTCGTCTCTTATCCGCTTCATACCACAGATATTGATCTAAGTAAGCATCCGTAATCTTTTCGAGCGGCTCTACATCGTATACAGGAATCAAATGACTGTAAAGATCCATGAATTCGATGCCAACTTCCTTGAAAGCTCTCTGTGTGAGCAAATGTCTTTTGATTCTGGATAGTGCCTCGTGTGGGTTATCGTACGCTTGCTCTATCAAGCCTAGCTCTTCTCGTTGACTTTGATTTAATCTTGATTTAACGCTATAGGCTTCCTTCAAACGTTCCAGAGCCAATATTAGCAGCTTTGTATCGTGTTTGTAGGATAGCGGCGGGAAAGGTATCGGCGCGAATCTCCGAGACTCCAGCCAATGCACCGAAGTAGTGAATATGGCTACAGCTTCCTCTGGCGATATGTACGGACCGTCCTTCAAGTAATTGTGTTGTCGTTCTTGCTCAGCTTTCAAGTAGAGGCGCGTCAAACGACCAAGATTCTTCTTGCACACGGTTTTATCCACCGTGGCACCGCGTCGAATTCTTTCTCGATTGTAATGAGCCGTGTTCGTCCACCAGTCAGCTTTCATCTTGACATAGCGCAATATCATGTTCTCGATCGGAATTGGCAAACCTGGCACCTTCCACGGAATATTCGCCTTCCAACAACGCCAGGCCTCGCTTAAATGTTGAAGGATAGTGCGCGCCTTGTTTTGCTTTATTCCTTCAGGCATCATATCTACTATGTCATGCATGACGGATGCTCGTAATTCGAGATCGAAGTGCGATTCAACTCGCTGTTTCGTCACCGTTTTCGCCACGCCTTTCGAGTGGCGACCTTCAAATTGTCTTGACAATAAATTACCCAGCCATCTTTCTAACAACGGAGTGATGCCTCTCATAAAGAATAACCAGACGCGCCAGCCAGGTGCCCAAAACCCACAGCCGGGCCCTTTGCCGACTGGTCCAGTATTAAAACGATAATAGATCAGATGTTTTAAGTCCTTGCACATCCTAATTTGTCGCATTAATTTGTACTTGTATCGATACATGCCGGTCAATTGACCGACGTGTGCGAAAATATACTGCAATCCATCAGCGAGCTGAAAAGCGTCTACGTTGTTCAGTCGATACTGAACATGAGAATCGATAATGAGCTTAGTCAAACGAAGAATCTCGCGACACAAATGGAAAGCGTTACCAAAACGCGATTTCTTTCTCTCTTTCGTTGTAAGCGTCTTGACAGGTTTCAAATTAAAATTGTAATCCAAATGGAGATAGTTAAGATTCTTCCGATGTATGAGCAGATTCAACATGTTATATCCTTGACGACACACCTGCAAACCGGCTTCTACCCAGTCTATTGTCGTTGTCTGGAAGAACTTGGTCGACTTGAACGAACGGAACAAATAGCGTTTTTTCTGCGGTTTCGGTGGTCTGTGCTTCAGAGCATTCAGCACAAAATATTTTAGCAATTTCTGGTAACTGACTCGTACTTTCACAGGTTGCCCAGGTGGACAATGTTCCCTGTACCATGACTTGACTAACGGGATGTCAATGGCTCTTCTTGTTCTACCAGAACGTGTGTTAAATGGCCGTGGTGCCCATAGAAGTGCTATTCCATTTGCTGTGTTATCTGTATAAAGAGGTATCTCTTGAAGGAACGGTTGTACTTCACCAGATAAAACAAAGTCTTCGTCGTCTTCAATTTGTGGTTCCATCGTCTGCAGCAAATTAATTGAATAAATTAATGTAATACTTACAGTTACTAATTTGAAAATTAAAATTACCTTTATTGAATTCCTATGAGAAATTGGATTGATTAATGGATCAAAGTAGAATGCGGGCAAATCTGGATCTTCAGTTTTTATGTACACAACATTTGGTGCATGATACCTGTAAATGATATCATTATTAATTGATATAAAATTGATTAATCAAGAACATGTATAACATGTAAAATTATAATACTATATATGATTTTTTTTTTTTTTTTTTTTTTTGAAAAAATTATGTCAGTCTTGTAAGTGATATCAGCAGTTTCTTTTTACGATTTTCACAAAAGATACGAATAACAATCACTAGACTTTCTTTACCACACTGCTAGTAAGATCTTTATATATTCTTAACACGAAGATCCTAAAACTAGTGTGGAATATGTGAAAATTTTATAATAAAAGTATATAAAGAGAGAGACCACTCACCATGAGAGATGCACAAAATGAGGCATATTATTATACAAGTAAGGAAATGCAATCCTATATTCTGTTCTGATAGGTTGTCTGATAATGATCTTATTTATGTCGTTGAACTCGTTCCAATCTTCATCAGCGGCATTCGAATCCTTTACCAATGGTTCGAATTTTGGCCCTCCGGGGATAGCCATATTCAGAGCTTTTGCAGTGAAAAATGACTTAGGATCAAATAGGTAAAAGAAATTTTGATCTACCAAATCGGTTAACAATTGATTAGCCAAGCGGTACAGAGTGGCCATTTGCGGTAATGTCAAGTTCCATCTTCGGTACGTGGATCCATTAACATGTCTGTAATACAATTTATCATTCAGATTCTACATCACGCATGTAGTAAAAAAGTTATATTCTCAGGAATGTCTTTTCAGCATAGCATTTTATCCAACTGGAGCTCTTATATCAATATCAATGATACATAGCAATCCAAGTTGTCAACTCACATGTCCAGTTGATTTCAGGACCCCTACGCTTTTCATCATTAAAGAACAAATAAGCCAACACAATGTGTTAAACAAATATAATAAAATTTTGCCTTTTCCTTGTAATCACCTGTAATCATCTATTCATAAATGACTTACTTTGTTCCAACTAAGGGCTTGTGTTCGTAAAACCACGATGCTACTGACTCATCTTCCTCCGAATCAAGTTCAATTTGTATAGCTTCTAATGGTTCAACATCCAGAACGTTGTCCGCATAATCTAGAGGAGGTTCTTCGTCATCAAATGGTGGAAATCTCATTCTCTTGAAATGTCTACGATCTCTTTTCTCTCGCCTCATCATGATCCACATGGTGCTAGAGAGAAATCAGAACTTTTAATATGAATATTTATGGTATTAATGAGATTGTTAAATGATAGCTTACCCCCATTGAGCTATGTACACAGGTTCTATAACCCAAGGAATTTCATTGACAAATGTAATAGCTCCAGTGATATGGTATAAGACCTTCACATCCCTTATTTGCTCCCATGGCATAGGCATATTTTCCAATAATTTCATGACAGCATGTGGCATATACTTCAATGCTCTGCAATAGAAATATATTTGTAGAAAGCCTAATTTCACAACTTTACGTACTAACTTACCCTAAGTAAACACGCTTGTCATGTCGGTACTTTCTACTGCTCATATCACCATGATCCCTAATAATTTTCCTTATATGCTCAGCTGGCATGTCTTCCTTCTGAGCGTCTACAAAACCAAACTTTCTTTTCTCTGCAAACCGCTTCGACTGCAATTGTTGCCACTTTTGTGCTAGAACAAGAAAGATTATCATTATAAAAAAAACAATGTAAAAATAACCATTGGTAACAAGCGATAACAAGTGTTACCTTTCTCCTGAAGTTTGTCCTCGGATAAGACTTCCGGCTGCTTAGGCATTTGAGGTAACGGCGGCCCAGCTATGGCCTGCATATGAGCGTGATGGGCAGCTTGAGCATGGGCCGCAGCTTGAGCATGTACTTGGGCTGCTAACTGCGCCTGTTGCTGGGCCATCATCGTGGCCCATGGATTCGGGCTCAACAAATACGGTGGAATAGACATGATTGCAAGTATTTCCTAACTGAAATACAAGATTCACAATTAATTTTCTTTGATATGAGATGATTGTTTGCAGATGCGGCAAAATATTTCAAGTTAAGCCCTTAGTCTCGAAGTACGGTGCTACGCAACACGAGTCGGGTAATTTCTACCGCTAGATTTGGGAACATGTCCGATCATGTGGAAGAGATACATGCACATGTACAAACAGTAGTACTAACCTTGAATAATGAAGAAATCGGATGTATTTATTCTTACAATGTTAGTTTATGAATTTCTACATGATACTATGCTGCGTAAAATCAACTTGTCGATCAATTAACGACTTTACATCAAGTCGGTCGGCAAACTATGATTACAAAGATGGCTTCGATTTCTTTCTTGCAACTGTGTTCAAAAATATGACAGAGTGGAAACTGACGACTAAAATCACCTGCTACGCACCTGCTTCCACTTCCGGAGATAGAAGAACCAATGAGAAATAATCTCTAGTAAAGGAAGATTTACATTGGACATTGAATTTCCAAAAGTATTTTCTAGGGATTTTAGTGAGTAACTTTAAAGCAACGGCATACGATACAATTTTGACCATTAGATTTCTTACGAAGCCAATAAGAATGCAGAATTTTAGATCAGGTGACTTAAACCGTTAATGCGGCAAAGCTCTGATTGGCTGTTTCTATTCGCACTCTTTATTCCGTACTTCTACTCCGCACCACGTGATTTCAGCCTAACATAGGCTACAATCAACCAATCAGGAAGTAGGAACAAGATCGCGCTTGCTTATCATAGGACTCTAGTTCTAATTGGTCAAATTAGATCGTCAACTGTAACCAAGTCCGCAACTTGCAATAGGAATTTTACTCGTGGCTCTCTCTACTCATGTGAGAACTCGATGACTTCCAAATTTTCAACCAATTACCGATTTCAATCAAGATAGAGATCGAGGAGTTCGTGTGAAAAGTCGCGAAGGATGTCGCGATTGGACGACGATAACTTCCAAACGAATGCCACATGTGGAATTCAAATGTCCAATACAGATTTCTAAGATTTTCTAAGTTTTTGCAATTAGAAAAAGTTCAAAATCTTAAACCGAGATTAAAGTTAACCTGTATCCGGAAAAATGGACACGCCTCTGTAATCGGATAACTCCAAGAAAGTCGCCCGTTTTTAATTACGAAAAAAAAAACGGAAATTAAATGAGAGAGGAGAAAAAAGGAGGGAAGGTAAGGAGGAAAAGAATAATACGTTCGGAAAGGGACAGATGTTTATATTTAAGGTGAAGAAGTGTGAAGAAGACACCTCGAGTCGCTCGCTCATGTCTCAATGCGCTCATGTGACATTTACACTCCGTATCTGACACATTTATTATACGTGGAACGTGTGTGCTCCAAATATAATGTATACGTACATGTGTATATTATCATCTCATGTATGTACGCATGTATGATATCTATATATATATATGTATATATGTGCATATATACGCGAGTCCCACGTCACAAGTGAATTGACAGTAATTAAATCGTGATAAGTAGTTGGGGGACCTCGTGAGACCTTGAATTAAATTTCACATCTTACTAAGATATAAGAAAAACAAAAAAGAAACAATAATTGTCTGGCACTCTGTGATCTTCGCCTGGATGTACACATATCGAGATCAAAAAGATCCTTAAAGTTGAAGAAGGTAAATCCATTTACGTGAGATCTATTTGTCGTTTCACGCAGTCCGGTTACGCTCGGAAAATCATTCGTGAGGGATCGTGTAAATGAAAGTGAAGAATTGTGAATTGTCAAGTGAACGTTCTCGATATGTTCTCATATGAAACCGAGACGTTCTCGAGCGCAATATGTTATAACCGATTGTGTCCGATCGGAGTGTTACGTTGAGTTTACGAGCTTCTAACGAATCTATAATCTTGTGGTTGGTGCAATTATCACCATTTTATTTAGATAATTAGAGCCTTTAATATATGGATGGGCAATATGGTTAGGTGCTCTTGCAACATGGTACAATTTCATATGTTGAGTGTGACATAACGACTCATGACGAAGCAATAAATCTGGCAAATCGATTGTTTGTTATTACTTACAAAATTGGTTGTATTCCATAGCTGTGTAATGTTATTGCTTGCGCTATTTGTACTATACGTTTCTATAATGTGCTTGCATCAGAAGAATGTAAATGGACAGGAGTTCGGGCCTTCCTCATTTTAATATTCTTTAACTTGTAATTTAAAGTAAACTTCATTTAGTTCATGATTTGGATTTGCAATAAGAGCACATAACCTTATAGGAATTCATGTACGTTTAGGAGAGTTATTTGCATTCTACTATAGATCCTAGTTTCTATTCTGAATATTAATGAAAGCTCATATTCATAATTTTTATCTTGCAGAGTAAGTATTAACTAAGGAATATGTAGTAAGTATTTAAATAATGTTGTTCATAGAACGTAAAATAGTGACTGCATGATGTAATAGATGTAATAGATTTTACGGTAAGATTTTATAATTTCTGAGTCTCTGCTTTTAATCGTCGAGCAACATTATTGAGGCAGTTATTAATTAATACGTTGTTTATTTACG
This sequence comes from Crematogaster levior, assembly GCA_901521435.1. Lineage (NCBI taxonomy): Eukaryota > Metazoa > Arthropoda > Insecta > Hymenoptera > Formicidae > Crematogaster > Crematogaster levior. The sequence continues at coordinate 81,449 of CABEGB010000860.1, read as the reverse complement.
TTTAACACGAGGATTATTTTATCAAAAAAGGAATTTTAGCAAGTCATCAAACTTATATGTTTACGTTGGACAGTATTACGAGTTGACCTTTGCCTTATGGCAGCTTATCCACTATACACATGTTCAATGATAACATTAGTTTTTGTTTTATTTTTGATTATGTGTAATCAGTTATTATATGATATTTATTTATTACAGTAACATTAGAAATCATACAATGGGAAACATTGGTGAACTTAAACGATACAATTCTGTACAATTATAAATATTGAAATTGATACGAATCCGATCAAAGTAAATTGTTTTCTGTCGTAATAAGAGAAAACTTTATTTCTTTTGTTTTCCGTTATATTATCTCATTTACGTGATGATACATAAAAATGTTTTATAAAGTAATATTTGTTTAATATTCGTTTATGTTGTAAGAAACAATTTGTGAGATAATTTTTAAATTTCATATAAAAACACTAATATTTGAAGGATAAATAAGTTGGAACTGAACAAGTTGTTATGTTACATTTTTTGTTTACAGATTATACCCTTTAGAGATTAACCATGTTGGATAATTCTACTGCCATTCAACGTCCAAAAGATCAAGCTTCCACTAATGGAGCTCAAAGAAGCGCTGGGAAAAAGATATCCGCTCCAACGATGGAACTTAACTCAAGCCATCCTCACAACTCATCAAATTTAGATCTAGAGCATTTAACGCTTTGGCAACATCCAATTACAACGTTACATTATTTCTTTAGCGAAGTGTTTATAAATGTGCTTAGTTTAGCGAAGAAAACGTTGCTCTACAAGCGAACTGTATGTGCTATGATTTTACTTATAATATTATTTCTTCTGTCAGGCAGAATCTCTGGTCCCCAACAAGAGGTATGTATGAGGGCTACTTACAACTTTATAATATGTATTAGAATAAAATTATTTTTGCATGTATTTTTCTGATTAATTAGAATTAGATTAATCAACTTTTTCTTTAAATATTATATTCTTAAAAATATTATATTCAGAATTTTAAATTTTAAGTGATCGAAAAAGTGAAAGATTTTTTGAAGATTAAGCTTTAAGAAAGAACATGGTACAATCATATTTCTCGATTAATTTCAAGTAGAATTTACTTTAATATTATTTTAATTTGTAGTTTATTGTTAATTATAAAGCATATAATGATGATCTTTTTATTTATGTAAAAAAAATGCAATATGCATGCATACATAAATGTGCAAAGCCTGTGCGAGATAGATATATATATTCATTAAATTAATTTTGCTAGTTTGATTATTTAACTTATATAAAGTATATATTCTCTTTATTTCCAGATTTTTAAATTGTGGGAAGCTAAAATTATTTGGTGGTTATATTGGGTAGGATTAGGTGTATTATCAAGTGTAGGTCTTGGGACAGGTTTGCATACTTTTGTGTTATACTTAGGGCCACACATAGCAGCTGTTACTATGGCAGCGTATGAATGTGGCGCTCTGAATTTTCCCGAACCACCGTATCCTGACCATGCCCGACATTGATCCAATACAGTAGCCCGACAAAGATTGATCCAATGTGGACAGTAGGTATATTAAATATTATGAAGAAAGGCGTAGAGGCCATGCTGTGGGGAGCTGGTACTGCACTTGGCGAGTTACCACCATATTTTATGGCCAGAGCGGCAAGGATAAGTGGAAAACATAGTAAGAATGAAAATTTCGATCAAGAGGATTTGAAAGAATTGGAAGCTTTGGAAGCATTAGAAAATGGAAAGAACGTATCGTTTGTAATGCGTATAAAATTACGGATGAAGCAATTCGTTGAGAAAGCTGGATTCTGGGGTATATTAGCTTGCGCATCGGTACGTAAAGTAATAAATAAATTTTGTTTTTTCAATACGTAAGAAGCAACTATTTAATGAGATCTATCTTTTTTATGTATGGATACATTTCAATAAAATTTTACAGATTCCAAATCCATTGTTTGACTTAGCTGGTTTGACATGTGGACATTATCTCATTCCATTCTGGACGTTTTTCGGCGCAACCCTTATAGGAAAGGCTGTTGTTAAAATGCACATACAGCAATTAGCAGTTATCATAGCGTTCAATGAAGAACTTTTAGATAAATTTATTAGCTGGTTAGCAATCGTACCGTTTGTTGGTACAAAATTCCAAGAACCACTAAAAAAATATTTCATTGCACAGAAGCAGAAGCTGCATGATAAGTCATCTATGGTAAGTCATCGGTTTTACAAGATATAAATGCTGAAGTACTGAGAAAGAACTCTATTTCAAAACATTTTTTACAGGATGGAGCAACTACAATATCATGGATGTTTGACAAATTTGTAACGTTAATGGTTTGTTATTTCCTACTGACAATTGTTCACGCATTAGCACGAAATCATCATCGTAGACGAACTAAGCCATCGATCGATTAGAACTTATGAAAGACATAGGATAGTGAGAAATATGAAATTAGTTTCACTGCAACATATTTGTACGGATAAATATAATTTATTTTTAACAAGGTAAAAAAAGAATGCAAGGAACGTGTTAAAGTTTCACATAATTCAGTGTTACGACAGAAACATTTTGTACACAACGGTGCAGCATTAAGTAACTTTATGCTCTTTTCTTCAACGTACGTTAATATTGTTGTAATACTTTGTAAGAGATCTGTTGCAAGGATATCCTGTTATATAGATGTCAACATGTATGTGTGCGCGCGTTGAGTGTATGTGCATGCGTGTTTTTTGTGTGTATATATGTACACACACTGATCTTTTATAAGCAAGATTTATTGTACAGTGCATGAAACGAATATGTAACGATAATTCGCAACTTTCCTGCACACTCAATCGATATTCAAGCTTCTGTGTATTATATCGATAGCAAAAATTAAATGACGACATTTGCGAATGAAAAAAAAGATTCTGTAATCAATAAAACTAGTATCTAGCCAAATTTCTACAAGCTTTGTACGCGTTTTAACTACACACAGGAGTTACGAATCTTAAGTTATCGACCTATTATTCTTTCGTATTTATGAAAAGTATGTAATAAATGACTGACACACACGAAATGATTATTATATAAATAAAAATCGTTAAATGATATAATTAAAATAAATATATTTAAAAAAGTACGCTGTAACGTGATATTATAAAGCAGTTTTTTTACAACGTATACATATCAAGTGCTATATAATAGGAGAAAATAATTTGTAGAAAATTTGACTTGTTTTTTTAAACAAACAAATATAGAACACCGCTCGTTGTAGTGATAATAACTAACTCAAGGATAAAGACCAATTTTAAAATGAGTTCATTATTGTTTTTTTAATTCAAAACTTTTCAGATTTTAATTTTTGTGTTTTTTAAATTAAATTATTTCATGTAAAGTAACCTTTAATGTACACTAGTATAGAATCAGATAATTGAATTCCCTAACAGCATAGCCAATCAGATTTGCTGTACGCGCAGTTCGATAAATATAACACCATAGAGTAAGAAATAACTAAGATGCGGACTGGAAGCTCATCCTTCTTGTGTCACGGATTATCAATTACACGTGGTTTGTATTTAACCTCGTGCGACGTTCGAATTTTACTTAATATTGAAGGATAAACATGGGGCGGAAAAAAGTCACGAAAAGGAAATATGTTGATTCGAAATTAGAAGGAATTAAAGATGGAACTGAAAAGGATATACGTGTTCCAGATAACGCGGAGGTATTATCTACTTGCTGCTGCTACATACACTTCCACGCATGCTTTTGTTTTAACATATAATTTAAAAATAAAAATGTATTTACTGACATAATATGTTGTAATTATAATGAAACGTATTAAATGTATGTTTTCTTAACAACTTAGAACTTTGACACAGAAGATTTGATAGTGGCTGAAATTAATGTTGACGAAGATGCTACAGATGAAGAAGTAGAAGAGGATGCAGTTGTACCTAGTTCGGATGAAGAAGTAGAAAAAGATGTAGTCATATTCGATTCGGATGAGGATCACGATGATTCGGATAAGGATAACGACGATTCGGATGAAGATGGTAACAGTTTGGACAAGGATGATAATAATTCGGACGATACTGAATCAGAAAGTAGTTATGAAGAAGTGCAAAAAGATTTGTCAACCAAATTGAAAGATGACAAATTAAAGAATAAGAGTAAAAATAAAAAATCTCTGACATTTAAAGGCAAGGCGTCGAGAGAAACTACAGTAATTAACAAATTAAAAAATGATAAAAATCATAGGAATTTTGATGAGACAGATAAAAATGATACAAATAAACAAGAAATTGCAGTAATCAATAAATTAAAAAATGATAGAAATTTTGATGAGACACATAAAAATGATACAAATAAACAAGAAACTGAAAATATATCTGACAATGCAAAGGATGAATACGAATATGACAGTTCTGATGAAGAAGATATTCGTAACACAGTTGGGAATATACCAACGAAATGGTATGATGAATATGATCATCTTGGGTATGATTGGGAAGGCAAGAAGATTCCTAAGCCTGAAAAGGGTGATGAATTGGATAACTTTTTGAAAAGGATGGAGGATCCTGACTTTTGGAGAACTATAAAAGATCCTCAAACTGGTCGGGATGTCGTATTGAGTCAGGCAGATATAGATTTGATTGTAAGAATTCAAAAGCAGAAAGTTCCTGATAGTCAATTTGATGAATATGCGGTAAGTTACATTTATGATAATTTGGTTTGAGAGGATTATTTATATATAATATGCTATACAAGAATAATATTTTAATGTTTACTCTTATTGTGAATTGTAGCCATGGGTGGATTGGTTCACTTCTGAAGTAATGAAAACGCCACTTCGTAAATTTCCAGAACATAAACGGTCTTTTTTACCATCTAAAAACGAGGCTAGAAAAGTATCAAAATTGGTACATGCTCTTAAAATGGGTTGGATCAAATCTACCACAGAAATGCAGAAAGAAAGAGAAAAGAATCAAGGGCCACAGTTTTACATGCTGTGGCAATCTGATGATCAGGCAGAGGAAATGCGTAGAATCCACAAACATATCCCAGCACCGAAGAGACATTTACCTGGCCACGCGGAGAGTTATAATCCTCCACCAGAATATTTATTTGATAACAAAGAACTTAAAGAATGGAATAAATTGAAGACAACTCCATGGAAGAGGAAATTACATTTTATACCACAGAAATACGGTTCTCTTCGAGAGGTACCTGCATATCCAAGATATATTAAAGAAAGATTTCAGAGGTGCTTAGATCTGTACCTGTGCTCTAGATCGTTAAAGATGAGATTAACAATAGAGCCTGAAGCCTTAGTTCCACAATTACCTAGTCCAAAGGACTTGCAACCATTCCCAACAACAATGTTTATGGTATATAAAGGGCATACAGATATGATTAGAAGTATTACTGTAGAGTCAGAGGGACAGTTTATTGCATCTGGCGGAGACGATATGTCATTGAAAAGTGAGTTATCTAGGGCTCACACTTACATATTAGTTATCAATTTATTATATATTACACGATTATAAATTTTGCTTTGTATAATTAATTGTAAATTATATTATTTTAATAGTATGGGAAGTGAGTACAGGCAGGTGCTTGAAAACAATACCTTGCGGCGGCATCATTCGAAGTGTCGCCTGGCGCCCAAATCAAGCTATGTCGTTGATAGCTGTTGCAGCTGATAAAAAAGTGCTTTTAATAAATCCTGGAGTTGGAGATGATCTTATTACCAGCAAAACCGATCAACTTCTGGAGATAATACCACAGAGCGAAATAATAGGTACTATTCATTAACTTATTGAATTAATTATTCAGGATCTGTAACAAAGTGATTTTTAAATATGACATACTTTATTAGTGACCGACAGGGTGCAAAGTGCAGTACAGTGGGAGCAAGCGGAAGGTGAATACTGGAGCAATGGAATTAGGATAATTCTGAATCATTTTAAAACCGTAAATCAAGTAACATGGCATGGAAAAGGAGATTATTTCGCTACTGTCATGCCAGATGGTCAGAATAGATCAGTTTTAATTAATCAATTATCGAAACGAAGATCCCAATTACCTTTTAATAAATCAAAAGGAATAATACAACATGTGCTATTTCATCCGATTAAACCATATTTATTTGTTGCGGTAAGAATTAACGATCAAGATACACAATGGTAATAGATATTAATATTTCAATTTTATGTGGACTATGTTATCTTTTTCAGACACAAAGGAACGTAAGAATATACGATCTCGTACAACAGGTAATGGTAAAAAAATTATTATCCAATTCTCAATGGATATCAACAATGGACATTCATCCAGGTAAGTTATTACGTTTTATTATAAATTATGCTCTCGCAACAATCGTCATTATGCTTTGAATTTTTTTAGGGGGTGATAATGTTTTAGTAGGAACGTACGATCGTAAGATGCTTTGGTTCGATTTAGATTTTAGTAAAGAACCTTATCAAACATTGCGATTACATGGGACTGGCGTACGCGCTGTAGCATTTCATAAACGATATCCTCTGTTTGCTTCTGGAGCCGACGATAGAGCACTAATTGTATCTCATGGAATGGTATACAAGTAAGTTATCTCTGCACACTTGTCGTACATCTAATCTTAATATATATAATGCATGACGTTTGTATTTTTTCCAGTGATCTTTTACAAAATCCGTTAATTGTACCACTGAAAAGATTGTGTAATCACGAATCATATAATGATTTTGGCATTTTGGATGTCAAATTTCATCCTATTGAGCCATGGGTATTTTCTGCTGGTGCAGATTTTACTATACGATTGTATACGTAAATAAATATATAGATATTTTCAGAATATCTTCTATAGATATTGCACAGAATGTAAGAAAAAAGTTATTACATTTTACTCCAATTTTGTGTAAAATAAAATATATGTTACCTATCTTTTTAAATGCTTTTTTTACTTCGTATAAATTTTTCGTAATATAAATGATACATGTAAATTGCAATTGCACATAATAACAAAATATAGGAACTCGTACACTTGCATTAAAGTTATATTTAAATACATGACATTTCATTAAATCACTTATCGTTTTTTAATAAATGCAGCAGAGAATTACCAAAAGATTAAATTATTTTACAAGAGTAAAATATGTCTACTTAAAAACATAAAAGTAAATAAATAACAATTGCGCTATTTTGTATACTAAATTGCGACGTACATTGATAGAATTTTACTTTTCTTTCCTTTCTCTTTCCTAATACATTTATATTCTGTTTCGAATCCATTAGTATAACATGTTAAGATAAAGGAGAGTGCCCCAAGCATTGCCATTCAGGCTCGCCGCAATCGCAGGTACGACCCGCATGTCGAACTTGGAACACAGTGACGATACCTCTACTATCGTCGAATCGACATGTGATATGCAGATCGTGTATTAAAAAGGTGTAGAATTGATTACCTCCCCATCTTTGTCTTAAATATACTGATCTAGGATCTTCCCTCAATACATTTTCTATAGCTTGCTTTTGCTCGTCAACCTTATCATCTAAAATTTCATTTAATTGCATCAGAGCACGTTCGTTGAAAATCACAGACAATGTTGCTGTACGAGGTTGCGCGATCCAGTCTGGTACTCTTATTTCGGAAAAGTTATTTTCTGTCGCTGCATTCATCGACCCAGATGATACAGCTGCTGCAGCATGAATATCTGGTAAAGTGCGCGAAGGTGTCAAAGTTTGAGACTCGAGTCCTTCCTCTCCATCGGGTGCTTCACGTATTCCCATTCTTACAGGAGAATTATCGACTCTGGCGTGTAATACATGACGATTGACTAAATCTATATCAGTACCGCACACCGTGCTTGGTCCATCTGCACCATCTAACAGTCTAGAATTACGTAATGTCTGATTTTCGGTGTAATTAATTTCATTGTCGTTATCATTTTCCATATGCGATAAATCTGCATTATCGGAATTATTTATATCTATTCTGTGTAATCTACTATTTAAATCTCTAATAGAGTCTGTTTGTGATTCAACTATTAATGTTGCATTATGCTCGCTAGATGAGTCCAAGCTTGATCTCGTGTCGGATGTTCTATTTCGTATAAGGTATGCTCCTCTATGTACGTCCACATTAATGTCATTTTGTAACGAAGTAGCGTGAGCTTCTGTCAATTGGGAAGGTTGTTGTCTCGCAATATCGTAACCATTAAAATTCGGATAAGCTTGAAATTCTTCTACCTGAAGTCTCAAAGCTATTTCCTCATCTCTGGAAATATCAAGCTCAGTCTGTTCATCGTTGTTGATGTCTGTATCGTTATTAAAAGAGTCAACTGATTGGCCTTCGCTCAAATTGAAAGTTTCTTCCATATGATGAAACGTGTCCGAGGCATTCATGTTCTCTCTTAGCCTATTGCCTAGTTTTTCGATATGTAACGGACTATCATACTGTGGTATATATGGTTTTATATCTAGAACGGGAGTTTGATTAACCATGTCGACACCTTCGAAATAAATTGTACAATTTTCAATTTTTAGTATCTTAACCAGACTAAGACCAATAGGGCACGGTCGATGTGGAGAACGTGTAGAAAATACGCCTGTTCTTATTCCATTCAATCTTGGTGGCGCTACCTTTGCACGAGTGTGCGTTGAATCATTTCTATGAAAGTAAAATAAAATCCTATTTGGAAGGAAAAACCAAAGATTATTATCTTGATATAATTTTCAATCAAGAATATTGAAGTTTAGAGAATCATGGGTACTTTACCACATGTGAGAAAAGTCTTGCAAGCCCTGTAAGGCATGATCTGGGTTTGTAAATACAGAATTATAAAGCGTCAGCTTTCCTGGTACTCTTCCACATACACCAGGTTGTCTTGGAGTTGCTCTTTTATTGGGAAACCAAGTGGAAATGACACCAATGGGTTTTAATTTAAGAGAATCTTGATCTTTACTCGTCCCAGGTTTCGCTTCTTCCGAAGATATTAATTTGGATTGTGGAAGAATTTTCCCACATTTTTGTAATTCCAATAGGCGTTTGATATTATCAACATCTTTGTCAAGTATATACCTTAGACTTTTTACTTGTTGCCTGTAACATTAAATCAAACTATTATTTATAGTTTTCTTGTAGATAAGACAGAATTTCAGTTTACTCTTTTTATCAAATTAATCGTAATTAACAAAAATATTTCATATTAAATGCAAGTATACAATTACATGAATTACAATGTATACGTATATCATAAATAGAAAAAAAATGTTGACGTTACATTAAGAAGGAAAAATTTTCATAAAAATACCTCAAATTATTAATTTCTTGTCTAGCTGTATTCAATTGACTGAGCAAATAATCAGCGCTTATGCTAGAATTCTGGCAAGTCAAGTCCATGTTCGTTGTCGCTCGCATTTACACGATACTCTCGTCTTTTACAGTCTTTTTTGTGATGACAGGTGCTATCGGGATGTGGATAACCCCTTCAAAGAATCTTTGAGAGGCTCCTAAAACTATGACTCTTCGCGTTGCTCCGTACACTTCAGAGACGGCGGAAGTTCAATTAGTTCACAATTTCCGGGTACTAAGGCGGGGCGCAGCACCGTTGTTTCCTCTCTATGGTTGCGTTCAGATTCCCCACCTGGGTGCACTATACACTAGAAGTTATTATAGTACATGTCACGTATGCTATAGTACTTCTAGAGTTTAGTGCACCCGGGTAGAGAATCTGAACGCAACCATAAGCTCGGGTCTACAATAGGGGTAGTAAGTCTTAAGCAGTAAGAAATTAACCAATCACAGCGAATACGAGAAGAATAATCGACTGTGATTGGTCAGTTTCTTATGGCTTAAGGCTAACGACACTAATTGTGGATTCGAGCTAATGGATTGAAAATTGAGAATTGCAACTAAAGATTGGATCAATCAGATAAATTTAGTCAATCCGTTTTGTTTTGATTGGTGGAATTATAATTTTCTATATATTTTATCCGTTTCTAATTTTTAACTTTGTGTCCACGATGCTAGAAATCGATTCGAGATCTTGATCAGAGAAATGTGTAAACAAAATACCAATAAAATACAAACAAAATTGTCGCTTTTCTGTGAAAGCTGTAAGTTGGCTACACATTTCTCGAGATCTCTGACTCATATCGAGCGTCATGAATACAAGGCTACTGGTTTGCTTACAAGAGCTAGTTAGGATTAAACTTTAAGTTATCGAAAAAAAATAGCGTTTTTGAAATAAGTTTGATTGCTCCGAGAGCAATTAATAACGTTATTGATCAATCAAAACCATTTTCTAGTCTTCAGAGGAATTGGTCAATAATGACGTCATAGAAAACGTTAAAAAGCGCATGCGCGATAAAGATTAAAATTTGTAGTGGGAGTAAAGATAAAAGAGAAAACATGTCTTGAAGAACTTCTTTCGAAAAGGAAGACCTTTTCGTTAAGACTCAAATGAGATAGAGGTCCGAAAAGAAAACGTAATCGAGTGTAATCAATGGAAATCGGATATCATCGCGCATAGAAACCATTCCATAAATGTGTTCATAAAAGTGTATAAAAAAAAAATTTTCCTATTAATAATTAAAACAATAAAAATGTATATGCATGGAGAAATTCAGTATTCTAAAATCAGAAAATTCAACTGGATCTAAATGGCAGACCACGTGGATATAACTCTGATTCTCAAGAATTCTGAATCTTATCGTTTGGATGGTGAAAACGATTGGCGATTGTGAAGGTAATTTGATGAGGGTTGAGAAGATGTATTCGGTTGTAATTAGTAAAGAAGTAGACATAATTAAAAAAAGATAAAAGTAAATTAATCTATTTAAAGTTAATTATTTCATTATTTATATTTTATTTGATTAGTTCTACGTCCGCGGGATAGTTTCCGTTGCTCGAGATATGTTTTTTTTTCAATCGTACGTTGTGTTTCGTGTTAATTGTTACATTTTATGTAGATTAGTGCAGATAAGCGCGCGAATTGACCATGCTCGATCATGATTTACCGTCGCAACCAATGAACGCGCACTCATCTCCACTACTCTACACTCAACGTACACACAGGGTTTGTTCGCGTCGCAATACCCCAATATGCTCCTACTCACTCCAATACGCTCCAATCTATAGTATACGTAACGTAATACTGGGTGCTTTCCAGCAAGCCGCAGTGTAACACAGTGTCCACTAGTATGAGTGAGACACACTCATATATCTCACTAGATATACTGAGTGTGTCTCACTCACACTAGTGGACACTGTGTTACACTGCGGCTTGCTGGAAAGCACCCACTATAGTTTGGAGCGTATTGGAGCGAGTAGGAGCATGTTGGAGCAAGCGACGCGAACAAACCTACAGTTACGTAGATACGTACTCCTCGCGTTTTGCTGCGTGTACGTTTGAGAGTAGTGTAGATGAGTTGTAGAGTAGTGTAGATGAGTGCGCGTTCATTGGTTGCGACGGTAAATCATGATCGAGCATGGTCAATTCACGCGCGCTTATCTGCACTAATCTACACAAAATGTAACAATTAACACGAAACATAGTGTACGATTAGAAATAGACGTAGAAATAATCAAACAAAAAATAAATAATGAAATAATTAACTTGAAACAAATTAATTGAACCATGTAAACGTAGTCGGAGTCGGAGCAGAATGGGATCACTTCGCCTCTAGATTCGATTTTCACGCAACTAAAGCCTGCGGCACACGGTACGATTTTTCTTAACTTGAAACTTGAAATATTACATACTGCATGCTGCTGTACGTGCTAGAATACTAGTTTTAATTAGTTTGGTGCTATTTTTACATGTGATTTGTTGCTAGGTGCTAACATAACGACATAAGCGCAAAAAGTAAAAATAATAATAATAATGTAAATATAAATACGAAGATTATATGTGTGTATATGTATATATATATATATATATCTATATATACATAAATAATTTGTATTTCATTTACATGTATTTTATATATAATAATTGAATATGTATATAATTGTGTGTGAAAATGAGATTTCCTAACCTTACAAAATTTCGCTTAACAAAATTTATTAATTTTTCCATAATAAACAAACAATTACTTCAATTACATTTCAATTATGACCAGCCAAATATTTAATATTTAATTAAGTTTGAATCTTGAACAAAACTCCAGAAATCTGATAACTAAAATATTAATCCAACACGTAAGATAATCTGCACGTGTGAAAACTTTTATGATTGGAGCACCTTCCTAAACAACGTAACGAATCAATCAACAAAACCAGTACGAAACATCGTACCATGTGCCGCAGGCTTTAATGGCTTAGTTTACATTTGCACTTGATACTCGTATCAAGTAGTGTATTTGAGTTGATCAGCCAATAGCTGAATAAATGTACTAGTTATTTACTATTTGATACGCGTATCAAGTGCACGATGTAAACTAGACCAATATCGGCACTTCCGATGTTGCAGCTGACGAAACATGGCCGCGTTCAGTTTACCGGCCTGACGAACGTGGGGGATACGCATACACATAGAACCCCGCATAAAGAACGAGGATAGCGGCGCTGGGCTGCGCTGTTTGGCACTAGCAGTACCCTGGTGGTGCATCAGGGAAGGGGGGCTCCGCGGTCACGTGACCGAGCTGCGTTTTGAGCGCACTAACCCAGGTACGATAGCGAATTCGTTGTTTTTCTCGTGGTATTTCGCGCGCCGCGGCCCCGAGCGCCGAGGTGCCGTGACTCCCGCACGCATCCGCTCCCCGTCGCGCCCGCCGACGCACCTGCACGACGCCCAAGACAGCCGTGAGTTACACGCAAAGATTCTCTCTCGCCTCGCTCTCTCTCACGGCCATTCCGAGGCCCGTACGGGATCCATTGATGCACCACCGCGGCGATGGTTGACAAGCCTTCCCTCGTCGCATAGCAGAAATGGCGTCCACCGTGCACATGGTCCGCTGAAAAAGTGTCCTCGCCCGTGGGAGCTATCGCGCGTCGTTCATCGAAGAGCACCCTCCGCAACACCCGTGTATCGTTTTCTTCGGCGTGGAGCTGCATACCGCCTCTTTCTCGCTCTTCCTCTCCCTCCTGCCCACCCACCCTCCGTCCATCACCCATTCCGTTTCTACGCACGGACTATTCCGCGGCGTGTGAGCGGTCGACGACGCGTCCGACGGCGTGTGCGTTCTCCTTTTTTCTTTCTTTTCTCTTTCTCCTTCCGGATCTCCGCCGCGCGACTACGAGAATCGGTTCCTCCGCGAGAATCCCGAACAGAAAGTTCCACGACCCCGACGCAGCCGTAGTGCGTTTCCCGCCGTTGGGTATCCTGACGCGTTTGCGTCTTCGACGCTCAAGCCGCACGAAGAACGTAAACGTGGCTCGTGAAGACGTGTCGACGCGCGTATCGTCGAAGCGACGCGGCTCGCTCCTTTATCTCGTCCTAAGTTGGCGCGATAAGCGGCAAACATTCCGTTCAACTTTCGTCATTTTCCTCGGGGCGGATTTCTTCCGTTTCACATTTATCATTAACGGACGCTCCTAACCTGGCCGCTTTCGTACGTATTTTACAAGCGTAATTTATTCCTGTCCACAAAGTTCTTTATATTTAGATACCTCGACGAAACTGTAGTGGCGGTATTGTATACGTAATTGCAAATAATAGGCTTTTAATGTCGCTAGTCTCCAAATATGTCAGTGATAAAGATATGTATGTTTTGAATTTGTTGTCGGATTGATTCACAAGCCTAAAGAGAATTAGACTTTTGTATATATACAGACTTTATATATATGTGAAAACTGTGATACATGATTTGTGTAGAAGCCAAGTAACTCAAGTCACCGAATAAAGACAGTAAAGAAAGTATGGAAGTGGACATCGGTTGGATAAGGAAGCTCCAAAAGCTATTTTTGAAGCGTTTGCGAATATAATTCAATTTTTGACATCGTTTGTTTCTTGGAATTACAGTAATTGTTCTGTGTAGCAAGATGCTCACTGTATATTCAGATCTTAGCATGTTTCTTATCGTATCCTTATTAAGAACATTTTTACAATGATCACACATTATAATAATCGACCATAGTTATCATTATTCATATAAATATAATAATAGCAAATGTATTCTGTTTCAGACTGTAAATAGGGAGTGTATATAGTGTGAGACGGTGAGTGCTTAGGTGTGTGGGATTTTAGTTTGCAATGAGTTCAAGCAACAAATCCTTGGTGTCCTCTGGTGGAAGAGGCACCAATAAAAATAAATCGCAACAACACGGCAAATCAGATCATCATCAAACTAAATCATCAGATTCGACCAAGCATGACAAGGCCCAGGTTGGTAAAAAAATCAACTTCGTCTAGATTATTAAGACTTGTGTTACATGTTACGTACTTAATAGCTATTTATTTCCGAAACGAGTTATAATTTCATACATATTCTCTTAAAACTTTTAACAATTGTTTAACAATTAATTTTTTATAAAACAAAACATATGTAAAGGAATTGAGTTTGAGGCTTATTGATTACGAGTTGATTGTTTCTACACAGAATTATATCATCTCGTTACATTATTATAATGTAAAAATATAAACATTGATTCTTATAAATAAATATGTGTTTTTAAGAGATTACTTTATAACAAAATATTTTATTTACGAGTAAAAATAAAAAACAAAGATCAATAAAATTCATGTATGTTAAAGCAATATCAAACATTAAGAAAAAACTGTACAATTGTTATATAGCAAAACACAAATCAAATGCGCAACGCGCAAATCATCGATACCAGAATGGCGGGAGGTGAGGACCCTATCCTGAAGGAACGCATCAAACAGGTCATGGATATGACCCGACGTTCAGAGGACGAGGTAGTCATGGCTCTGCATGATAGCGACGGAGACTTGGATCGGGCTGTTAACGATCTTCTGGAAGGAGTGAAAACAGAATGGGAGGTTAAAAAGAAGAAGCCTCGTCAGCCCAGCGGTTCCAAGCAGACTACAGATCAGTCGGGTGGACAGGACGACAATGGCGATTGGGAAGAACGGCGTAACCAACGCAGTGGCGGTCCTCCACGTATGCGCGGCCGCGCTAATCATGACAGTCGTGGATGTTAGTTCAATCCATTTTCTATCGAATTATTCAATTCTATTATTGCTTGAGCCATTTAGGAATGTATAACATAAGATGATCTTTTTTTCTTCGTTATTATGTATTTTCTCGTTAATTTTTTTTTACAATTTACAACAGCAAGATTACACTATGAAGATTCCTTCTTTGTTATTGTAAATTGTAATTTTTGTAAAATTGCTTGGATAGGGCGTGGACGAGAAAATAAGGAGAACGAAAGAAACATGGAAGATGGTATGCGCGATGGCAGTTACAGCAGAAGAGGTAGGGGTGGATCCGGAAGATCAGGTCGCGGATGTCGTAGCGGTGGTCGAGGTCTTGGTCCAAGGACATTCGCGAACCGCAACGATCCATCGTCCGCCTCCTCTGCTCATGGTTTTAATCGGCCCATTGAAACCTGGACAGGCAGCGAGGAACAACAACAAAGTATTCAAGAACCAAAAATGGGTAAGTTTTAATCTACATTTAATTCGAAATTGCACTTTTCTTCAAAATTACTCTCATTAAATTGTGATTATTTTATCAACGAATCATTTTCCTGAAATGGATTTGTATCTTATACATATTTACATGAAATCATGTTATAATTAAATTTTGTTAAATTAATATTATATATACAGATACATACAAGGCATGTATGTATATATCGAATATAATATATCAAACATATTACATGATGTGATAAACTGTATATAGATGCTTGGAATAATTTGGACTCTACAGAAGACTGGGATAACGAGGAGTACACAGGATCTTTGGCAGATACTAAGGTCTTCACACCGAGCACGAATATCCTCGAACCTCCACCCGTTCTAGAAGAACAAAAGCCTCAGGAAATATCTACGCAATCGGGTCAAGGAGTTAATCTGTCACTGCTTCAACAGGAGGTAAATTTTTATCAACAAATACTTCGAGATATTTTTCATACTCTGATTTTCTATATTCTAACTTTTTTATATGTAATTCATAGGAACTACCAAAATTGTCGGACATGTCTACGATGCAGCAGCAGAGTTTAATACAACCTCAGCAACAGCAAGTTCAACAGCAACAACAGCAAGTATTGGGCTTACCAACGATGCAACTATCGCAACAGCCCAACGCTATTAGTGGTGTATTAACAGCGGCACAAACTCAATATCTGACGCAACTTACTCAACAGACGAGCGAAAGCTTGAAAGCAGCTGCACAAACATCGTTTTCGTCATCTATGTCCAGTCAGGTATCATAATATTGCTACATTTTAATGAATTTTCAAAGTAATGTGTAATTATCTTTTTGTGTTAAACTATTTAATGTTAAATGGTTTATATATGCTTACGTTTACAGCCTCAGAGACAAACGAAACAACGTCCAAGAGTACCTCCACCGTCAAAAATACCATCGAGTGCCGTGGAAATGCCTGGTGACGCGGTTAACAGCGGAATCGGTTTTCTCGATGTACAATTCGGTGCCCTGGAATTTGGTAGCGATTCGAGCTCCCTCGACGGTTCGGCGACTGAAAAATATAACTCCACAAGTAATACAATCGCCGGTGTAGACATGACTTCCGGTGCGAATACTGCGAACACTGCCAATACGAGTAATTCACTCGACATCGAAACTACGCAGACTTCCACCACACCTTTCAACGCCAGCTCACAGATGGTAAATTTTCCTTTTCTGTCAAGCCATTATTTAGTTATTTATAGTAGTATATGTCGTTCGATAGATATCAGATTATAATGATGTGGTATTTTCAGTTACAGAGTACCGACACTTTGCCAGCATCCAACGAGCATACGATTAGTTCCCAAGGTTTTACTCGTGGAAGCAGTAGTGGCCAAAGCTTGGATATAACTAAACAAGATTTCACATCGCAAGTCTCACCCGGAAATGCGCCAACATATGGTGGTACGACGACTTATCAGCCGTCACAGAAATCATCTTTCCAGCCGTCGAGTGGCACGCCAAGCACTTACAATGCGTATTCGACTAATAACCAGTCCCAGTCTAGCTTCCAAAATGCGTCAGGTGCTAACGCGAGTAGTTATTCCGCGACAGCAACGGTTTCACAGGCGAGTTATAACTCATCAACGTCGTTTCCGCAATCCAACACGTCGAACTTCAGTCAACCTTCCCCTTCCGCATCGGCGTCCGTGACTTCCGGTTATAATCAACCCACCACTAGCAGTCAGGTATAATTGTTCGAATGGTATCAAGAACTATTCTAGAGATACCGTAGCAATACAGTTTTTGCAAAAACTAGAACAATTTTTATTTGGTAGGTTTATCCATCTGCAAGCGGATATGTACCGGCTACAACATCGCAATATCCAGCGCAAGCCACCAATACAGTATCAAACAGTAATGCGGGGTATCAAGCTTACCAACCCCAGTATCAGTCTTCTGTCACGACGTTCACATCTCCAATAACACAAAGTTCCGGTTACCAGAGTGCTGCGCAGTCTGTTAGTGCAAATTCTTATTTTATATATAACATGACTTTTAACATGACTTTCACAGTTGTCAACACATGCAAAATATTCGTAGGTTTATGCGTACGGCAGTTACGCCAGCCAACCTCAGGCAGCTTCTCACAATCACAAATTGAACAGCGCCGCGACGAAGGATTCACAATACGATAACAGCACGACGACATCGAACAGTTCTCTTGCGACGACCAGTGCACCAACGTTGGGTCTCACTTCGACATCTGTCAATAGCTCGCAGACTAAAGTGACGAATTCCAACGGTTAGTAGATATTCGGAAAATGCTATTGAAGATCCAGCAATCTTGTTATTTAGATTTTTTGTTTTTCAACGAGTAAAGTACCGCCATTTACTATCTGTTACTTAGGATTTTTTGTCCTTGTCTCTATTTTACAATGAAGAATATTTTCTTTTATCCAAAATTCCTGAAGTGACGAGAGTTGAATCTGGTCTTTTACTTGACAGATGATTGTTTCAACATTGGACGATCTAGTGCCTTGAACAGAATAATTTGTTTTAACGAAAGCGTGTATTCTTTTCAGCTGTTCCAAAAAGCACGTCGAGTGGAGTAGTGACGGGTAGCAGTGGTACCGGCAACATGACGGGCGGCGGTGCAGCCGGAAGTATGACGCCGATGCTCAGTCATCAATATATTATGGGCCAGGCAGGCGTACCATACGCAGCTTTCCAGCAACCCGTGTACAGCTACGAAGACATACAGCTTGTACAACAGAGAATACCACACATGGTCAGTTACTTTTCGATCTCGAATCAGTTCATTCGTTTATCTATTCATTCAAATATAAATGCATTGTTCGCTGAGTAACGCTTCTTCGAAGCAACGTACACTGAAACAGACCAATTTGTCATGTTAATTAAGCATATAATAAAAATTAAACGCACATTTAAGAAATTATTTATTGTTACAATGTGTATACTGCTTCGAAGCGTCTTTACTCAATTTTGTTATTATTACCTGGTATAAAAATTCCTGAGGTAATTTCTTTATTGCTTGGTAGCTGCTCGTAATTCCAACATTCTTTCCGAAATGTTTCAAACTCCTATGGATGCCTTCACGACAACACCGTAAACTCGTTCTTATTTCTCTTATTTTTGTAGTTTTGTAAGACGTTTCATTATAAAACAATTACATTAGTAAAGACAGATCGGCTTTTCGACACTATTTTGTGCAAAGATATCTTATCGATGCTAAAAAGCTGGAAAAAATATTCCTGGAACTTGTTTGATATGCTTTAGCTACGAGATTGTTTCGATCTCCGATCTATCTTGGCTTACTTTACTTCCTTCTTTGTCTTGACTTAATTGTGTAATGATGTCATGTATCTGAGATTATATGAAAAATATATGCATATGTTTCTATATGGTAATATATGATAATATATATTATTATTAAATAATTATATAATATATATAATTATTTTAATATATTACATATTGATATATTATATATTACTTTTTATTATATACACATATATTACACATATTATATGTAAGTGGTTGATGGAGGTTGTACTATACTCTGTAGCTTGTTGTTTTATTCGGATATTTTCGATTATATGAGTATTGAGAAGCGTGCAGATTGCGGGAGAAGCGAATGTACTCGTATGTATGTATTGCGATTGTACGCGTGATTAATAGTTCGATCTATCGCGAGTGATGGTTTCCAGTCGGATGAGAGTACTTTGGTACTTTTTACATAATAGCAATAGACCCAAGCAACCGCATGTTACTTGTCCAAGCTCGGTACGCGTAGAAATTAGACATTAGTTAGCCTTCTCTTGTATTTGGAGTACACAGTGTATGCATGTAGTTTTGTGTTTGGCCTTCACTAACGTGCAGCCAACTACATACTATGATGCGGCTCTGGGATACCAGACGACCGGTCCTGCTACGAGTCTTGGTGGTGGCAGAGGTGATGCTCTATCTGGTGTCCAAGGAGTACAGGGTGTCCAAGGAGTCCAAGGAGCTTATACCAGTATTAGCGACGCCAGGTTCGCTAGAAACGACAGCAACGCGTCACCAGTTCCTTCCACTATGTCGCAACAGGTGAGTCTCGTTGATCAGCTTAGAGTTATCGCTAAAAAGAAAATACGGTACAAAAATTTAAAGTTGTATGGGATTTGCAGACCGCTACGCAACATCAGCAGCCGATGATAAATCCTACTCTTCCTCCGGGATATGCATACGCATTTACTTACGGTAGCGGAATTATGCCGGGAGGTTTTCAGTATGGAACTCCTGCCATTTATCCGGTAAGCTTTGGGTTTCGAACGATTACTTCGCCGTTTGTGATTTTTCCCGAGATGGATAAGGTACTAAGATCGAGCCGATTTGTATCACAGCAAATAGCAACGGCCGGCAACGCCGGGACAAATAGCGGTGCATACAGTGCCAAGCCAGGTAGCTATGGATCTGGTTATGGTGCCGGTGCAAGCTACGACGCGCTAGCTTCTGCTGGCCCGTCCGGAGAATATAAAGGCACCGGTAGCAGTTACACTGGAACCCAAACTGGCAAAACTGGCACTTCCACAGGAAATACCAACACCGCTGGCTCTTCCGCAACAGATATCAGCGCGACGATGTACGCCAAAAGTCATGTCGCTCTTGGCAAAGTGAATGTAAGTAACATTCAAAAGTAATCGTAGTATTCATTAGAAACTGGCGTATGTATTACACGCTCAATCGGTCCTTTTAGTCTTACGAAAAACAGACTTTCCACTCGGCTACGCCACCACCGTTCGGTCTTACGGGCAGTCAAAACGCTGGCTTGCCTGGTGGTTACGGCACTCCGCACTTATTCATCCCGACTATACCACATCAGCTGCACCAGCCGCTTCATCAGGACGGCGGAAATAGCGGCAACCAAAGGTCCAACACAAGTTCGCAGAACAAAGCTCAAGCGAAGCCTGGATACAGTCCTAGTTATTGGACCGGTAGCAACTAAAAAAAACAAAGAAAAACAAAAGACAAACTTTTGCACGCGACACGGAGGAAGGACGAAGTAACATCCTGCTGATAGAATAACAAGTTCTTTGTTGTGAAGCGCGATGGTGTGACATAGAGACTTTGACGTTGTCAATAGCTAAAAATGACGTATAAAAATGATAGACGAGAGACTTTCGGGAATAACACGAGTCAATGTAAAATGGAGAGTGAATACTTTAAAAAATTGAAAGGTATATGCAATTATTGACCGGAATGCTTCCTACCAATGGTAATGAACAACTGAACGCTGTATACTACATTCACTTGTACTTGATCTATAATTTATTTGTTCAGTTTAGCACACTCGCAAACTTCTTCAAGAGACTGGCGTAGAGCGCGATATCACGATAAAATAATTACTTGCATTTTATGCGGGTGGTATACGTGCAAATCCTATATATAATAATTTGCATATTCCTTCTAACTGTGAATTGCACTCGTGCCAAATGAAATTGTAGCGTTTGTAACGCGTTGGATCGCGAAAGACGGATTGTCTGTATCGTTCATGAATTTCATGATGTGACCATGTCATAAAATTCATGATGATGTTCTGGTACGTTGTGCGATACGACGAAGCGAGTGTCGCAACTTTCTTGTATGATGCACCGGAAAAGAAATTAGAAAAATAACATCCGTCGAATTCGTACCAGATCTCCCGTTTGTATATTACAGTGCAATTTCGAATTTGACTGCTAGGGTGATAATAGTGTGTCTTTATATATTGTTCTCTTTTCTTTTTCTCGTGTATGTAAGCATCTTATCTCTCCGGTTAATACATAATAAAAGCGCATCCTTCTGAGGTAGCGTAGAGCTGTTTCCATAAAAGGGCGAAAATAAAGGTGTACGCGAGAAAACGTCCGCTGCATATAAATTTATCATTATCGCATTTTTTGTAGCGTTTTTATTTTTGGTAACGGCTCGTCACAGCGACCTTATGTAAAATACAATCGTTGCACTCACATACATTTTGATTTAAACGTAATACGCATCTTTGTGACTAGTATTGATTTTTACTACTCCCTATTAATATGCATACATCTATTTCATATATTGAAATTACAGCATATAATCTCGATTGATTGGAGAATTATATATGCAACTCGCATTACTTCTAAGTGTAGCTAAAAAAATCACATATGCCACAAATATGTAGTAAAATAGTACTCTGCTCTTTTATTATTTTTGTACCTATCTTTACCTTTTGTCTCACACTAAATTTCGCATATTCGATCAAATTCGTAGAACAATGTGGATTTTTTATTTTTCATAAGATTGACAATTTATGTTTTATTCTATCAGAATCTCGTCAATTATGAGTTACAAGAATATGTCGTGTTTTAAATTAGTATATTTTTATTAGTATATTTTTAAAATATTTTGGTATATTTTTCGTTCACTAATTAGGTCGGCATTATATGTTATTTAAATCATTTAATTGATAAAAATTACATTGGAAATTATATATATCGCTCATTTGCTATGACGTAATTCAAAAATTATCATTTTCGAGTTTGAAAAAAAAGAGATCTTTAAAGGAGTTAACAACACTTTTATTTCTCTAAAATCTGTTATTACATAAAAATCACATTTAAAAATGATATGGCAGTATTTTTATGATTAAAAACACGTTCAAACTCATTTTCTGGAAAATTATGTTTTTTGAAGTATATTGTTGTAGCAGATAAGCGATAAGACTATTATTAAGATATTGGGAAGTATCAACATATCTAAAAACGTTACGGATTATCATTTGGCATACTAGTGCATTTCTAGATAAAAAAGAAAAATGGTTAATTTTTTTTCGAAGAAAAAGAATCTATTCTTATTGGATTAACAAACCTTAATCTTTATTGTATCGCAAAGTTTTTGCGATGGAAAAGTGGCGTTAGTGACGTTATCAAGTCAAAAGTTGCAGCTCTTTTATGATTCAAAAAATAGTGCTAAGCACGTGGTGCGCGTGGAGAGACGACATGTGGTGTTTTCCATTGCAACAAACAATCGTACATGTTCCTCGTTGTTTAGTTTATGCGATAGAGACGAGAAAAATCTGTTCGATTAAAATGAAAAGACAACATGACCGATTATCGAGATGAATGAGCATATATAGTATAATAACGACGTACGTGCAGTAACGATGATTAACAGCGATATTTGTATCTTTTTCATTGTGAGATTGTAATAAAAAAAAAAGAAACAAAGAAAGAGAAAGAAAGCCATTATCGATTCCGTCTGGTGTACACATTCGTTAATATTGCATTAATCGTGCTGATTAGAGGTGTGCGAACTGTATAGTTATATACATATTAATCGGAACGAAATATTACACATATTGACCAACAGTGAAACACACATATTTTGAAGATATACTTTACAATTTTTGCATTGTGAATAATGAATGATCGCAGATATTCCTCCTGGTAAAAGAGGAAAAGGGAAACAGAGAGAGACAAAAAGAACGAGAATTATTTCTAAAAGCAAATACGTCAAACGGAAAGAACGAAAGAAGTAAATGTGAAGCGTTTTTCATGAAGGTGCTGTGAGAATTGTTACGACTTGCGTGTACGATAAACGTGAGGAATAATGTTTCTTCTGGCACGAACATAACGGGCCGACGGTCGACAAAGCTTTACCGCTAATATAAAAGCGAGAAGTAAATAGTTGTAAGTAAACTCTTGTTAGCGACTGCATATATATATACATATATAAATATATAAATATTATAAACTCATATATATATATATATATATACATACAAAAATGCGATATGAGTAGGATGCGTTTTGAGAAGATCAGAAGACCAAATGTAGATTAGTTTCCTTTTTTCCGGAGAAAAGTGTAAATCTGTAATCAAACTCTCGAAAGAAAGAAAATGAGGAAAAAAGAGAAAATCTCGGACTACATTGTCTTCGCCGTGGTCCAGCGAACGTGGACCTAGTAATAGCCAACAATTACGAGTAGAAATACGCGTTTGAATGTACACGCAGCTGACATCAACGAAGAAGCGATTGATGAACGACCGGGAGAATCAAGTAATTTTCGTTTATATCTTAGTGTATGTTTTATAGCCGATTTTCAGACTTCATCGTGTATACTCGAATCAATTTAGGACAAAAAATATATTAAGTGTAATGTATAATGGAAAATATAATGGAAATGGGAGAAAGATGCAAAATATTGGAGGAAGTAAGGCTTACTGAAGACGAAAAAAAGAGAGAACGAGAAAGAGAGAGAAAAAGGGGAGATTTGGAGTTAAACACGTTTGTTCTCATATAATTATACATTAATAATTTTTGTATTTTTGTCAAATATTAACCGAAGGGAATGCACGATATATGCATTACTCAACTATTGCTATTATATGATTCATAATAATAATAATAATAATAATAATAGTTACTACTGTGTATAAATATGGATATATAAGAATAAATGTATTAAAGAAGTCTGGTGATTTACATATCCGTGATGCAGTGTTTGTATTATCCCGGTCGCATTTAACACCATTTCTTCGGCCTCTTTGATATAATATCCCGATTATCATGAGATTCCTTTAAATAAGTTATTAAAAAGTCACGCTTTCCGCGAAATACCCGTCTACTTATTTTGAAGTTCGCGGCGCCTGCTCGAATCGATCGATCGATGTATCGCGCGCGTCTTCATCAATTTCAAGTGCAGAGTCTGAACATGGGTCTGTTCTTTTCAGCTGCACTGCTGAAGTAGTGCAATTAGAGTGAAAAAATATATATATGTCTCATTCTAACTTATTGCACTAGTTCAGCAGTGCAGCTGAAAAGAACAGACCCCATAACTGACAGTCGAAGTGCAAAGAGTCTGAACATAACTGACAGTCGAATGCGATGGGGAGCGACGTAACCTCGAGGTGCAAAAAATTGGGAGAAATTGTCAACGGGAAGGAGTGATTGCCTTCGAGTATGTAATAAGTATCCTTTGTGGAAGAAAGTCAGACTTCTCGAACGATGGCCGACGTTAAAATCGAAGGGAAAGGCAGGAGGATCTGGCGTGTAAGTAAGACGCCACCGTTGTCTGAAGAGATTACTCGTCACAGAATGTAGACGACGAGCGTGTTTACGATTGAATAAGATGAATTTAACATTCAATCTTGAATAGAAATCTCGAAAACGAAAGGGAATACGTTTCCATCTGTTTCCTCGGCGAGTTTTTGCGTGCGCAAGTCGCATCGTGTAGTTGACAGAAAAACAAGGCCTCTTGGAACGTTTTTATGAGATATCGCGTAACGTTACATGCACGTCGATGACAGAAGTACAAACCGTCGAGGCTGGTGCGTCGCGAAAGATGACCACCACGTGGCATCAACAGGTTTTCGCGCTCGACGCAAAGTATAATACGCTGCGAGCCAACAAGTTCCCCAGTCTGGGTAAGTTTATTTGCATTAGTTTAGCAATCAGTCTGGTATCCTTGATCATTTTTTTTATTTCTCTCATTACAGGTATGCTGTATATTCGCCGAAGGAATCAACTGCTTCGGGAGAAGTTTTCTACAGATCCGGAGATTGGAGCACGATACTTGAAACTAAGATCAGAATTATTGCGGCGGCGTTACGGGGAAAGGCTGGAGCAGAACAGCATAGGAAGTCACACGATAAGCGAGGAATCATCGGAGAATAGAGTGAGACATCAGCACGTACAACGAAGATCGACAGCGGAGAACTTTGCGTTTGCCGGAGTCCATCATGTTTTCGATCAGCACAAGGCGGCAGTAACGATGCTCAAGTTCGCCAACAATGATAGATCTAAATTATGTTGCGCGTCGCTGGACGGTACACTGTCCATATGCGAGGTTGTCAGCACACCTCCAAAGGTGATCGTTCTCTTAGAGGGGCATCGTAATGGTGTGACTGCGTTCGATTGGAGTATCAGCAACGATCTGATTGTCTCTTCCTCTCTGGACGCGACGATAAGGCTGTGGAGAGTATGCACGGATGGAGAGTCTGTTTGTTTACGAGTGGTAGATGATCAGCAGCGAGCGGAAGTCCTGTGTTGCAGCTTCATACCCGCTAATAATAATTTGATCGTAGCTGGCAATTCTCAAGGATTAATCCAAATCTTAAATGTATCCACCGGTATATATACACGTGGCGGCTCCTGCAAAATCGGAGGAAAAGTTAGTGTTTATCTTGAGAAAAAGAGCGATGTTCTAAAAACTAAGTTCGATTAAATTGTTGTGTAACGTTTCTAGATTCTTTCTCTGGCGTGCGAGGGTAGCGGTGGTTCAGTAATCTGGGCGGGCAATGACAGGGGCGTTATAGTGGCTTTTCGATTGGAATCCGGCATAGGACGGTTGACAAAGTTGCAGAGAGTACAGGAGACCGGTGGAATGATAACCAGCCTCTCCTGGCGCTCCTGGTTATCGAAAGATGCTCCTTGGGCTGCGCTATTAGTGAGCAGCGCGTGCAACGCCGTATTATTATATCGCGTCGCAGATAATCACGGTTCTTTATACTTCTGGAGAAAGTATCCTATCAAACATAGGTATTATTTTTATCATGTAAAATTATGTTTCTCGTTTTCTTGCTTTAATATTTTCGTTTATGATACAATACTGTATGTGTATCTTTTTATGTAGGCTTTATCCCTTGAGATCTACTTTCTGTCCACAAATGGGTGCGTGTTTAATAGCCACAGGATCGGAAGATGGTGCCGTTCATTTATTGGATTCAGCGAGAGAAGGAAAGGCCGCTAGGATCAATCGACTGCACGGCCATGCGACACCTGCACTAGCTTTGTCTTTTAATTACGATGAATCTTTACTCGCATCCGCAGATCATGATGGATTAATTATTCTATGGCGTAATCATCAACGTAATTTATAAAATATTTTGCAGAATCTTCATCAAAAACTAACAAAATAACTTGCATTCAAGTTCTTCGAGCTTAAAATAAATTATAAAAAAATATTACGCCATATATATATAAAAATGCGATGTATAAATGTATAAATTCATCTATGAGACCCAGGTTTTAGCATTATTATTGTAAATACATTGTACAATAGTATTATTATTGTATATACATTATTGTATATACATTTGTACAATAAAATGTCTATATTTGAATAAAAATTATAATTATAGGTATTATATAAAAAATTAGGATATTTAAAGATGGTCTGATGGAATAAGAATTGTCTCTTCCGTATAACAATATATTAATTGTTCTCTATTTTAGCTTATGTCATAGTGAGCACAAAGCAGTATCAGTAATATTAAGTGTGGTAATAGCGAAGACATGACAGCACTCTCGGTGCTACGACAGCAGCGACTTGTTTGCATGTTCTCTCAATATTGCGTGCACTCGTGAAACGATAGTGGCACAAGTTTTCACACGGTTTTCACGGCGCTAAATTATTATTTGCATTTCGATAGTGTTTCATTGATTCGTTCTAGTTACAACAGTCTCATGTCCAGGACGAATAATTTTACAATGAGATATATTATTGCAAATAAATACTTGTAAAAATTTCTCTAAAACAGTACTTTGGCGATCGTACCTACCGCGCTTCCACGAGTATTTTATATCTATAGAAATATCTTTTACAATGTGTGCCATACTGAACTTATTACTTTGTATACACTTTCATATGGTATCGTGAAGCAAATGTAGACGCACAAAATTCAGTTAGCATAAAAGTAAATTTCTGTTATCATAGAAAAGGCAAATATTTCTGTAATATGATCGCTTTTCGTATCACGCATTTGAGAAAAAGAAATTGGTTCGACAAATTCTCGTTTTAATATGATGTATGCGAATTTCCAACTAAAATATACTCAATAATGCAAGAGTTCTCAATTGTTTCTTAAATCCCATAAAACATATTCATACACGCGCTATTCTTTTCATCACGGGTCTAACAAAAGTAAGACTGTCAATGCATCGTATATATCATATAGAAAATTAATCGTACAAATGTTTCATGTTTTTCCTTCCTTCATGAATTCTTATAAGAGGGATGGCAGTCCCATATACTTTGCTATACAATACTTCGATAATGTAGAGAGCAAATTTGTTAATAATGTTTAATTAATATCATGACAGTGCTGGCAAGGAAAACCGAAGGGATGATGTGAAAGACGATTATACAGAGTTTCTTATAGAGGAGTCACAAAAATAATCGTTCTACATAGGCACTACTGCTCGTTTAACAATTACACTATAAACAATAATTATTTACACGCGCAACGAATTGTTCATCGTAATTCGATGTAGCTTCTATAAATCGATTGTCTAGAATTAATACTCATATGTCCACTTTTTACATAATCCCTCGTTGTCACTGGTTCTATCATGACTAAACAGTCATAGAAAGCTTTATTAATAATATAAAGCCGCGAGATATATTGATACGTTTTTCCGTTTTGTTACAGAACAGTCATAACAACTCCGCTAACAAGATCCATTAGACAATCGATCGATACTTGTACAAGTAATATTTGCTCGAGTAATATTTGCTACATCTTTCTTATATACATTTGTTCGAGATTCGTGTCGTAGTAATAATCTCATCGGTGGTAATCAATCGGATCGCGTGTGTTAATAAAGAGAATCATCGCACCTTTCACGATGAGATTGTTTCGGACGGACTTTTAACTAAACTGTTTGTATTCTAAAATTTCATTACAGACTTTAGTCTCATTTCAATCACGAGCTAAAACACTGCACTTTTCGGTGGGCTCCAGCGTTTCCTGACTATCACACTGAGAAATTCTTGTAGAAGATGAACCGACTTGGACATCTTCATGAGGCACCTTTGGCAATGCGTTATCGTCATTTATTGGACTCGATACAATACATTGGTCCTGCATGACGACTTTCTCTACGAGTTCTGGCTCGTGATTCTCTTTAATGTCTAATTGCTCGTTGTCCGTGTGCGATTGTCTCGCAGGAACGAACGGGGCGGACGGTGTACCATTCGACGATACCAAATTTAATTTCAAACGATCTCTAGTATGCCTTAACTCGCCTAACTGTTGTTGCTGACACTGGTCATATTCATGTGTGAAATCAACGTTGTTTTGGCGTGGCTCTTGTCGGCAACTATCCGTTTCGTCCCGATC
This sequence comes from Crematogaster levior, assembly GCA_901521435.1. Taxonomy (NCBI): domain Eukaryota; kingdom Metazoa; phylum Arthropoda; class Insecta; order Hymenoptera; family Formicidae; genus Crematogaster; species Crematogaster levior. Next base: position 52,757 of record CABEGB010000860.1, on the reverse strand, counting down.
GTCCGACAGTGAAGTCGCATTCGCACCGGGAAAAAATTGACTGACGTACTTACTTTCGCCAGTTTGGAACTGAAACGGTCGATTCGAACTAGTCACAAAAAATTCTTCGTTTCCTGTAGTAAAAACAAACTTTGTCATTATATAGGCATCGAAAAAATATGCGATATATCGCATATGTTCTTGGTGAATTCACACGTACCAGAATGATTGGAGTCGTCATAATCTAAAGGATATAAATCTAATCGTGGTTCATTCATCATTTCTTCCCAATCTACAACATAAGAATAACCGTCATTTTTATTCGTTTATTACATTCAAATTTATTTATCTTTTTGATGTTCAATTTGGGAGATATTTGAAGTAAATACAAAATGTTTATCGAATATATCTAAGAAATATACCAGAATATGATGTCCGTTCCGAGTTGGTAATGGTATCTGTTTGGCTGTCCGTGGGTAATGTTTCCTTCGGATATTCGTATACGCATTGATAACGTTGTTTCTTGAACCACACGCTCTTCTTCTGATCCTGAACAAATCACGTCTCAGTCTGACAATTTTCCGTAGAAAACTATATGCTTGAGTTACATCTATATTTAGCATCTGTCTAACGTGTACATTTATTTAAAAAAATACGTGCGCTAAGTACCTCAAATTTAAATTTCTGCAAGGGAAAGAGTCACGGGAGAGGAATGTTAAAATTACATGCATTGCTCTGTACTTAGTAAGTAATCGACACACCTACCAACTCATCCTAGCAGCAATTAAAAGAGGAGAAGAAGGCATCATTAATACCGAAGCGAATACAAGGGCGCGAATAGTTTTGCATAAAATATATTTATCTGTTACAGTGTTTGTCACCTACCCCTGATTTTAACGTTTTATCCGGAGACCTCAGTGCCGATCGATGCGGTGCCAAAGCGGCATTCCAGGCCGAAGGTGTGAATTCTTCTTCCTCTTCTTCGTCCTCAACGACCAATTCCTCTTCTAATTCGGCACTCGCCGCACTGGCCTTGTCGTTATTCGTAGTACTTCTGAGTACTCGTATTTGTTCGATAAGTGGCTCGTTATATCTCTACAAGGCGTAAATTTTGGTTAAAATTTGAAAAAAATAGAGAAACACGAAATACTTAATGTCATATTTTTGAAGACATACCTTCCATACAAATTCACCGGAACTGGAACTGTTATCCTCATCTTCTTCACCATCTTCATCTTCATCTTCATCTTCCTCCTCCTCATCCTCTTCCTCCTCCTCTTCTTCGTCATCTTGACTACATTCGCGTTCGGTGACAAAACTCGTCGACATCAAATCATCTTGCAACTGTACCGGTAGAGGTAAAGGTAGCGGGAAGGATGAAGGCAACTGTTGCCATTTGGATTCTTCTTCAGGACTTGGCAACGGCGCGCCACCGCTCGTCTTCACGATACGCGACTTATCCTCTAACGGATGTGCCACTGAACAGATGTAATCTAAATTCTCCTCTTCGGACAGATCACCATTCGTCGTATCTCGATCTTCATCCTGTAATCGTCCTTCCAGCAGTATCATTTCATTCGTACGAGTGTCTACCAACAGCACATCTTCGGACGGCATCGTTTCTCTCGAAGCGACGGATGTCTCCCTAGAGTTCGACATTAAAGACTCGGAAGTGACGGTGCTTTCTCGCTCTTCTAGAATAGGACTAAGGGGCGTTCCGTATACGTTGTACCTAAACGGGATAGAAAAAAATTTCATGTTATAATAGAAAAAAGTCACTATTTAATTCTCCATTAGATAATCTATTTTCGAAGAACCGTACCTGATTGAAATGTCTACACCTCCGCTAACTTGATTGGATAAATCTTCGCTATCCTCATCGTCCCACTGTTTGTCGTACGCGTCATCGGAGAGGGAAGGATTTTCTTCATCGTGTGCTTCCAAGGATTCTACGATCTGCATTTGAGCCTGAGGCAACTTTTCCCTGAGTTCATTACGAATCGCCGTTACGAATTCTTCCTCCATACCGAACGACACATACGAGTTGTCGCTACGTAAGCTCACCGTCGAACTGTCCTCGTCTTCGTTTTCATAATCTCCCTGTGAGCACTGTTCATCTCGCTGAATATTAAAGGTGTCCAATTTTAAGACGCGTGTCTCTGCTTCTGAGTCGCACAGTTGGATATCACTTTTGGCTTCCTGCATTACATCTTTTTCTTCCGTCTTGATATTATCCGCCATATTTTCATGCCTTACTTTCACCCGATTTGGACTCTCCTTCATATCGTTCATTTGATTCGAATCGGAATTGGTAACGTCAGTTTTAATAGGAGTATGATTTGAATCAGGAGTATTCTGTTTTGAAGATGATACGTTCTTCCCAACGTCAGAAGTCGCATTTTCCGTTATACTTTCAGGGCCAGCGGATGTGGCATAATATTCCGCGTCAAGAATAGTATCTAGCTCAAATAGAATTTGGAATGGTTCTTCTTCGGAATATGACGATCTGGAAACTACAGTGCTATTGACCGAAGACAAGGGGTTGCCGGATGTCGAACAAATTGCTTCCTCTTCCTCGCAAGAATACTCCTTGTCCCGAAAACCAGAATCAGAGCTCTGTTCGTCATCCGGCGTGGATAATTGCTTTCTCTCTTCCTCGTCGTCATTTGGCAACGGTTTTCGTTCTACTTCCGCGTTCTCTACTATAGAAAAGCTATCGTCGGCGGTACAAATTGAATAGGTGTTACAAAACTGTGGTGCATCTGGCGTAGATACGGCGGTCACAGTCAGTTCTGGTGCGGTAGTATTACTTCGTTCAGTCGATGCATCTATGTATTCGTTGAATTCCGCTTCGTCTGAGAAGCCTGGTACTTTGTGTTCTAAAGCGGAATCTAACGCGTGATTCCAAAGTAAAACGTCTACCGTATTGGTCTCGGCATTATTGGAAACAAAATGATTAGGAATACCGTCGCTATCCCCTTTATTGACGGGGAGTATATTATTTCTTTTTATATTGCGCGTTTCGTGATCCTCCTTCTTTTCTACTTCTTCAACGGAGGACATTTGGTCAGGTACATAGCGAAGAAGGGGGAGGTCCGGATCCCCCTTCGACAAGAGTCTTAATACGTGCTTTTCGCCGCCGCGTTGCGTACTATCTGCGCTTACATTAGACTGCGCGTCGTTGTTTTCCGAAGTCTTTCCCGTATTGTCCAAGGAGAGACGTAAGATTGGCGTCTGAGCCTGATCTATGGTCAGAGTTAAAAGCTTCGGCCGTTCTAAGTTTTCCAAAGACCGGACTTTATTAGCAGCATTACTCGGCAAAGGATCTCGTAACTTCTTCAACGCTTCATCAAATTCATCCGTAGGCACGGTATGCCTAAGATCGCTGTCGCTACCGGTCACGGATAATTTCTTTTTGACGTTCTTCTCCGACGTTTGCGCTCCCATTGACCACTCTGCGTCAGAATCGGGATCAATATGTACAAGCACCATAAGATCCGTTACGGACTTGGACTTCTGTTTAACTTTTTCGGTATAAACACCCTGCTCGATTCGACCTTTCCAGCTTTCCTCCTCGGTCTCCGAGCCAGACTCTTGAAACATCGTAGCAGTCTTCATTTTGGGAATATTCCTTACTTGTTCGTCAGGTCCAAGACGAAATGTGGACTGTAACGAATCTGACGTTTGCACGTCATCCACGATATGAGTCCAGTAGTCGGAATCGATGCTACCACGTAGATCTTGTAAACTAGCACTGCGTATGTGCTGTTTGCAAGTGTTCGCGCGTAGACTCTCCCACCGTTGCTCGAAATCCATGTGCACCGAATCATTCAGGAGAATCTGCTTTACATCGTCCAAGGAAGGTCTGTCTTTCACATTGACGTTCAAACACAAACGAATTGTTTGAAATATATTTGAACCATTGGTGTGATAATTTTGCAGCAGTCGCGTACCGTTTGGCAAAAATTGGTTCTTTAAAGATAGAATCATCTGAATGATCTGTTCGTCGTTCATGTCGTTGTAAGGCCTTTCTCCCCAGCTGGCTATCTCCCAGAGGAGAACTGCGTAACTCCACATATTGGCTTGTAACGTGATTTCTTGTGTTTCGATGGTAGTGTCCGTACAGTTCAAACTTTCCGGTGCGGACCATCTGATGGGTAAGGCTCGGTCTCCTACTATATAATAGTCTTCGGGATACTTTTCGACACCGGTACCGTAATCACCTAACTTGGCTGATAAGTCTGGAGCAACTAAACAGTTTCTTGCGGACAGATCCGTATGCGCGAAACCATGGTTATGCATGTGTTTCAAACCAGACGCGATCTCTATCGCAATTCGTATCGGAACGTTTTCCTTGACGAGTGCTTCCCTTGATTTGTTATCGCGGTTCGATAACAAAAAACCTTTTAAATCGCCAGCCGGACACGATTCGAACAGTAGAAGATAGGGATCGGTTTCTAGGCAGAAACCAAGTAGAGCCAAGACATTTTGGTGCCGTAGTTTCAAGTATGGCGTAGCCTCGCCGAGAAACCAAGCTTTTTCCCTGGTGGTAGCTTCTTCGGTGAGAATTCTTACCACTACACCGCCTGATTTTGACATACCTTTTGACTGTTCCAAATCCGCCCGACCTTCAACGACTTTTCCAAACCATCCATGACCTATTTCTCTAAGATATTTGAGTTTTTCTCTGGGGACATAAAGTTCGTTCGACTTAAACCATTCGCTACATGGCTCTTGTAGAATAGAACGATCCGTATCTTGATCTTCGATGCGTGGTGCTGACAAAGGTATCGCTTTGTGTTTCGGAGTACTTCTATTTCCCGACACGATAGAATCCACTGGTAAAGGTTCAAATTGTATTCTCTCAGAAGCGGCTAACGTCCTGGAGGCATCCAACTCCAGTCTTTCGACAGACCGATCAAACGCACTTTCTTGTCCTGTACTGCTTCCATCTTTGAATTCCTATAACGATAACAACAGTGTTATTTGTACGATCATAGTACTTAGCGATAAAAATGTAAAAATTTATTGCTAACTACACATGCTACTCATGAACATGATTAAAGAGAGATGAAAAAACTTAGGACGTATCTAATACTTATAATTACAAAATGTATAATCATACTATTTCATTAAAATTCACAAATACATCTACATTAAATTATAAAGATCTCTATAACAATACATGATTATATGTAACATGTACTAATTGTACTAGACTCTATCTATAAGAATTTACCGAACGCAATCTATATAAGAAATACAGTCTTTTTATTATTTATGAATACATATAAAAACCAATTATTCGTGTGCTATAAAGATGTAAATTGCGATTTATATAGATAGAATCTGTATCGCTTTTAGCTAAATATTAATTTCGTTCACATTCTCGTTCTAACAATTTATATGGCGACATATAATGGACCTGGACATCAATGTTACCTGATTGCATTTTTCTGCTTTGTCCTATAATTAAAAAAATGCAGAGACTGATATTAAAGTTCTAAAACAATGACATCGTTTTTTCTACTTGGGTATGTAAAAATCTCTCCAAATTTACCTGAAATCCTTTGGGTCTCCTGTGCCTTTGGCAACAAAGGCATCCAGCTAAAGTTAATGCTGTTGCAGTGACACTTGACAGAGCGATCGCGTAACGCATCCAATAGTGTTCCCAGTGCCAGGAAGCACGTGCATGTGGCGAATCTATGACAAGAACAGAGTTATTAGATATAGTTCCAATAATATTTAGAATCCTTGCCACATACGTATTGTCAATGTCACTTGTCAAAGTCACTCGAGATTTGTTTCCCTGGTTTTTAAAGAGAGATAACGGAAGCAAATTTCATATCTATAGAACAACGTATGTGCACACACATATGTGATTAAATTCAAGAGACAGGACAATAGACATTTGTAACGGTGTGTGCTGCACAAAGGCGCTTGCGGGCGACGTACCAGCGTCAAGCGTCGAGGGTACAGGATAAGCTGCGAGCATCGGTAGACCCACCCAGAACAGCCAACACATCCGTAGATTCCGCATCGCGTACCAGCTCCTCATCGTTTCCAATTTAGACGGGCTGACGAGGGCTGGCCTAGGTCATTCTCGCGTACGCGTACGCGGTGGCGGTGACGAGCCGCGACCCCAGGGACGGCGATTTGACGACAGTCGTCACAGACGTTACGCAGGTCGACGGCGACGCGTTCATAGTCTTCGCAGCGTTGGTGAAAGGTGGCGAAGCACACAGCACGGTCTGTCCGGGCAGTCCGAGCTGTGCATGACAATGATCTACTCCCGACTACTCCCGTAGACGGTGTGTCGCCGATGAGTTCCAATGACACAACGAAGAAGATCACTCGCGGTCGCGCATGATGCGCAGAGACATGCCCTCCTTCTCCACGCACTCTCTAGGCACTCTCGCGTATCATTCCCATGCGGATCGGATTGCGGAAAAGCGTCCGCCTAGAGGGAGAAAGCTATCTCTATCTTCACGCGCCGACCGCGTGCATTGGGCTTCCTGGGTGATTCGTATACGTCAAAAATCCGCTCGACGTTGCTGTCCCATGGAAACTAGGAAGCAATTGGGCGTGAAGCATCCACCCGAGAGGGGGAACGTTGACGATTACATGATAAAGAACGGGTCCAGCCATAGACCATGGGTCCAACAGGATCCGATTAGCGATACGCCATTTGCCGCGTTGTTGCTGCAGTTTCTGACGTAACGAAGAAAAAACTAATTGATCATTAGTGAGCAACAATATGGCGTTCTGTGTTTCTACTGCGTTCAGGTTTCCCGGCGTCGAGAGCCACATTCGGCGCGAATATTTCGCCGATTTCCTTTAATTCGACATTGTTTGAATTTTGTCGATCGATAGGAGAGGAATTAGGATTCAAATAAATTAGCATTATTTTAGTTAATTGAAAAATATATTACGTCAATGTAAAAAATTGGATAATAATCCAAATTAGAAGAGGACTCCTACAAGGTAGCTCATTTTTATCAAATTAGATTGTACCGATAAGATTCCTCAAATTTTTAAATTTATATTCAAAATCCTAATTAAAAGTATGTGGTTTTTATAAAGAAAAATTCCAAAAATTCCCTAGGTTTTTCTAGTAATTGCATCCAATAAAAACAGAGCAGCTTAAAAGAAGACTAGTTGTATATTATACATAATAATTAATAGATTAGTACACGAATAGCTCTAGTTTCACTCATATGTATATGTATACGATAATGATGAATAATTGTATGAATAAGTTACTCATTAGTTAATCAAAATTGTTAATAAATATCGTTAAATTAACGTTAATTTAATCGATACCGCTTTAAAATTCGCGCTCGGAATTAATTCCACATTATGCCGATTGAGGCGTCAAGATCGAAGGTGAGTGTCGCGTTCTTTCTATGTATGATATAGACAGTGACGCTTCTTCCCGCCATCTTGGAAAATTCTTTCTTCCTTCTTGGCGGTCGCTCTTTCCTGCTGGTGCACGTGTATGTGCTTTGGGTATGTGCTTTGATCTTTATTATCGAATTTTTTTACAGTAATCCGTCGCGTTAAAATATGCATTTTACAATCGCAATATATTTCGAATTATTATGTGTCTTCGCAATACAGTATTATTTGCAAAAGATCGTTTTTTTCTATGATCGTCGCATATATGTAACCTATTACTCATGCAAGGATACATCGCGCATTTGTTGCAATAATAACTCGGAAAATAAAGTTTTCCAGAATCAGTTTGAATATTTGAAATCATAAAAATTTTGTAATATTATTTTTGAAACGCGATTTTGTAATAATTAATCTGACTGTAGAGGAATAGCGTTGTTAGTTTATTTAGAGACTAAAAGTTTCGTTCTCTTTTTTTAAACGACCAAAAAACTGATAATCCGAGTTACGTTGTAACAAATGAATGATGTAATCTAAATAAAAAAAAGATGTTATAAATGTAATTGGCACAGGAAATTTGAGATATATTTATATACATATATTTATATATATATACATGTATATAAAATGTGATATAATTCGATACAACAATGCTTTTAAAAAATGTTGCGTTAACAAATTGTTTTCTATGCTTTAACGAATACTTCATTGCCATTATACTAATACAACATTGTAATATGATTTGTAGAATAGCAATAACCAGTGTTATGCTATGATCACAGAAATTTTTCCCACTGAGAAGACACTCTTAAAGAGACCAATTAACTTATATATTTGTTTTTTAAATTAAAAAATTGTTACTCAGCGTGTATAAATTCTGTAAAATGGATATGCTCCAATTAAAACAATTTTTTTGACTCATTACATTGATTATTACATTATATTTGTATTATATTTACATTGTATTTGATTGAAAAGAAATTTTATGCTTTGAAAATGATGATGGGTAATCATCGAGATCTATGAATTCCATGATTTATAGTATTTACTAACTGATTATTAATTAAAACAGAATTGGAATTCCAGTAGAAAATAGCAGTTTTAATTTGATACGGTTATTTTTTTATTTAGGTTGCCTGCAAATTTTGAGTAAAGCAGTATCTTGAGATTAAATGAAGGTATTTATATTTTTCTATTTATTATAATATTTATTACATAATTTATTACATAAATTTAATATTACATTTTGGATGTTATTTTAAATTAAATGATGTTTTTATAATCACCAAGATCTCTGAATGCTATGATTTTAATTTGCTACTTCTGATTTCGTAAAGTTTAACAGAATATGTGATTAATATTGCTCAGTAATTAATACAGAATGTGTTTTTAAGGTTTGTTGAATCCCTGAAGTTCCTAATGGCAACGATTGCAGGTAATTTTTATTTCTATCACATAGGTTTATAATTTCTTTAATTATTCACTCCGAAATATCTGAAAATGATAGTTATCTCCCAAGATCTATGAGTACTATGATTTGTATAGTGGTTTTATATTAATTGGAAATTCATATAGAAATGTAGCAGTTTTAATTCAAATTTATTTTAATTTTTATTGTTTGCGAATTCTTCTTAAAACAGCATTTTAAAACTATAGAGATGTTTTTTTTAAATATTATTTTACTTATTTAAAATTTAAATAAGGTGATGTTAATGTAATCGTTAAACTCTCCATGTGCTACAATTATGTATATTAATATTTGAGAATAAAATTATTTCACGAGAGTTACTATCTTTTTATTTCAGAACAAAATGACTTTTTTGTCTCAGGTCCTTTTGATATCCTTATAAAACAAGTTTTCTCTATGTTTTTATATTATATTTATAAAATTGTATATTAGCTGCAAATATTAAATTGTAAATATTAACAATTAAAAAATATAAAACTAAATAAAATAAAATAATATATAATGCTTAATATCTAAGTTTTCAAGGAAAAAACTTAATAAAAGAATCACTTCTATAGTCCCAATGCAATTGCGAGATCAGATCTATCTTTATATTCCTTTTATTACATTCAGGTCAATATATTTGAATCATTCTTTTATAGAACTATACATTCTTTTATAGAATGTATAGTTTTAATAGTCTTCAGTTCTCATATAAAGTTTCGCAGAGATAAAATCAGAAATAGAATTTATAATGACTGTATAATTAGGGAATTTTCATTCAACGCTCGTATAGTCATAAATGTATTATTCACTCTGTTCGCGCAAGAATCATATGTCCAATGTCTTTTTTTTATTTTTTTTAGACACCAAGCGGTCATTTTATAAAAATTTTATATCATTTATATTAAATTCAGTTTAATAAGATTATTCGATTAGTTATATAAAATTGTTCGTCTTGTCCTTCATTACTTTTAATTTGTGAAATTGAATGCTGTTAGTGTCAAAGAAAATGCATCGGTGCGGGAAAGGTGTGTTAATGTGTGTTTATACGAGTAATGACAGGATCGCTTTCTCGGGCTGATTATCCTGCAGCGAGAGGATCAAAAGGAACTCGCGCTCGCAACGTGCGAGCTATTTCTGCGTTAGCCCTTTCGCTCTCCTCGAAGGGAGAAATCGTAACGCTTCAGGATTGCGGTTCGCCTCGTTTGCGAAGCTGTACGTTACTAACTGCACCGCTAACGAGAGTCTGGCGGGAATTGCAATAGCCACGCGTCGTACTATGACGTCTTCTCGCCGTTCGACTGAATAAAGCCTGAGCTCTCGACTATGTACGGCTTATTAATTTAACTTGTCGCGTTGCGAAGTACCTCAACGAGGTCGCAACTGCTGAGAAAGCTGCACCGATCGATCGCTTGTAAACGTTTATTAGAATGTAAACTCGTAACTGCTGACGGCGCTCGGGAATGTTTAAATCGCTATCGATAACATTATTCATTTATCGTCGATTGTATATATCGATACTCAATATTGCATCTAAGGCTGATAATTAGAGATAATTAGAGATAATAGAGACATCTTTTTACAGTGACAAATTAATAATAATGTAACATAACAGGATGAGTTAATTAATAATTTTTGTAAAAGGATAACTTAAAAATTCTGTCGCTAAACTGAGAAGGAGAGACGTGACGAGAAAATAGTGACGAAAAAATAGGGAATAAAAGCTTTTCAATCGGGGTAAGACGCGATAAAACTTGCCCTTCGGCAAGTGCAACAGGGATTTAAGTACGCGGTATACAGAACAAATGGGCCTCGGGATTTTCATCCGGCCTTTGCTTGATGGAAATATGCGAAAGAGAAAAGGAAGGCTCGAGGCGATATCCTTTGTGGCTTCTTCAGCTTCTTTAGGATCTCGAGATTCGATGAGATGTATGTAGGAATAAGACACAAGAAAAGTGGGATATAATGTTAGCAATAGAATTATATTGGGCGCACCGGAGAGTAATGGTGATTTTAAGTTGTCAGCTCGGTGAAATATAGATTCGCAGTTGTGTTGTTATTTATTATAAAATGATTAGTAAAATAATATGATATATAATATGAATTAGTAAAATAAATATGATATCAATCGCAAAAACATTGTAAGGAACAGTCTGGATATGTCGAGACACTTTCGTGATAAATTCTGCTTTATTATCATAAACATGTCTCTTATAGTATACATTTATGAATCGGCCCATCTATTTTTATGTTTTATATTATGTCTCGTGGAAAAAGGGCTATAAAGTCCTCCCAGGGAATTATGAGAGGTGATATATACCATTATGGAATTTTACGGAAGATGGAAAATGCTATTCTCCTTGTTCCGAATTACAGCGATTTCCGACAACTGCGCAAGGCTACATTCACGATGGTGGACCAGAATTCCGTGGAAATTATGACAATTAGCGCAATTAAAATTGGTTCACAACTAATTTGCATAGTATTGCGTAGTGGCCACGTGAAACACGCGATATAGGCATCATTTGCAAACAATGTAAATTAATATACAATATCTTTTATTAGAATATTGTGCATACGCGCTTATATTTTTGTAGGAGAACAAATGATTCACAAGACATTACGAAAGTATTTACGAATAGAGATTACATACTGAAGTTTCGTATTTGAAACAAATGAATAGTATTATACAGTTCAATAAAGAGAATAATTGAAAAATGAAAAAGTTTGTACCTTTTTTTCATTATTTCTGTAGGATTTAAACTCCGAAATTACATGTAAAAAAATATATCTCTGCGCATAAAAATATATCTCTGTCAATGATCTTTCTTGCAAATAATTCTGAGTTCGTTCAGATTTTATTGAAAATTATACGTATGTATAAAAAGGAAAGGATTATTGATATCTAATGCAAAGACTAATGATGTCCGAATGCAAGACTAATAATGCCGAGTGCAAGATTAATATTGCCTATGAACTAAAGGCTCCACAAAAATGATCATCTCCGGAGGAAAGAAAAAAGATCAAACAAGGAGAAACTAGTAAAAGTGGAGAAGGATCGTCGTTCTTCTTGTTGGCGAAAAAAAGAGGGGTTGACTCATGAATAATGCGAGGAGGGGGAGGGTGAAAGCCGGTTGAAACAATTGCCGGGCGTCGCCCTATTCCAGAAATTACATCGTCAGATTTTCCGCGAAATTAAAACATTATACCGGGTGCACGAGCTATCGCGCGTTCCCCGCGTCAGTCGCAGATTTCTCAGCGAATTTCTACTTCACGGTCTTGCAATTTTTAACGTTAAATGCCTTCGTAAGTATAGAATGAAAATGGTTTTAAGACATTCGTGAAACGTATAGTAGATAAGGAATATAATTTCCCTTTTTCTATTCACGATCTTTGGGAGAGGGGGGGATTTAATTCATCGAATCTTTTATTTCTAATTACCAATTCAAACATGATATATATTTTGATGTGTAAAATAAATTATGTCTTTTCAGGTATTTCTTCTTACGTTCCCTCTTATTCCAATTACACAAATATTCTGTCAATGGATTGTGCACGCGGAAAATTGTCTTCATATTTAAAAAATTCCGGGATTTCCCTTTTTTTCTTTAACTAATGAGAATACCTGAGATACGGTATATATTTCATTCTCTTCCACTTGTCTTCCTGTCTTCTCTTCTCACGGTCTTTTTCTACTTGCACGATACGTTAGCTCGTCCTGGGAAAAAAATCGCCGATTATGCGATCTGACTGACAGCGATACGCCAGCAAGGACACTTTTCCTCGGAATTTAGTAGCTCGTTCTTGCCGAGGACGAAATTGCGAGGCCGGCTTGCGTCAGGCGGTCGCCGAGCAATTTCTAGGATAATGTTGGCCTGGTTATTAAGCGTCCTTATGGTCGCCGTTGTCCGGGAAATGTGTTTTCATCGAAAGATTCGCGTGTCGGGCTGAAACGATAAAAATTCAAACGCGAAAGTTGTAATGATACTACAGTCACCAAACGAAAGGATTGAAAAATACGAAGACAAATTTTCAATTCGTAATATATTACATGTTATAATTTTTTTCTAAAGATTTTCTTTTCCTTGGCGACATTTTTTCGTAGTTTTTGGTACCGCAGCGTTTTATCTTTAGATTGCTGTTTTATCCACTTTTCTCCATCGATGCCCTCTATATCCGGCTTTTGCAAAAGGAAGATAATATTGAGGATCCTTTCTCCATGCGTTTCGCCAGCAGCTCTCGAGTAAATCTCCGTTTTCAAACTGTGCGACCCTTGCCCGCTGCCTCAATGGTGTTGATTGCTTATCTGAATATGCATAATCGTGACGATAATGACAGTGCTCGGGCAGAACGCTCGGCCATGCGCCGTGCATACGTAACGAGAACGCAATTCCCTTATGTGTCTGCATATGGGCGATCGCCGACAATAAAGTGATCATCGCTTATACGAAAATTCGACTCATGATCCTTCTGATAGAGCGGATCAGATATTTGTAGAATCTACGTTTATCTTTCACTTGAATGCCGGATTTAAATGTAGAAGGATGTTTTTGCGTGTTCTTCGGTAATTCTTCATCTTTTCCAAAAATTAAATATTCAAGTTTCGCAAATTCTCATTCATTTATATCTATTTGTCACTTCTTTCTTTTGCAATTTTTACGCTTTAAATTCCCATTTTTCTTCCTGCGAGTCGCAGAGAAGCTTTTTCATCCAACTCGCGTATGTTTTATGCATTATGAGATGCGTTCATATCGCTCGTGATAAAAATGCAGTTTATTGCTGGATTTTATGATTAACCAATGGTATGTTACTGAACATACAGTTTTTCCTCGATTTATCCGATATGTTATATGATAATATATCTGACACCGGAGTTCGTATTTATACGCGAGATATAAAAGAAAAAGCTGACGTATAGACATATTATGAACGTACTTGCGTGTGGCCTCTTTTTTTCCTCATATCTTCTACGTGATCGTAAAAATTCGTAATAAGTTTGCGAAGAGGATGAAATTTTTTGCGTGCATCTCTTTCTCTTTTATTCGCAGAAAATTGCAATTGTTCGTTATTATTAATTTCATAGTTATTTCGTAGTTATTGACAGCACGAAAACTATTGATGGTCTTACCATTTAAAAAATTTGATTTTTAGGAATAAACTAGGAATTGACGAAATTTTAAGATAATTGTGTGCTTTCCTTTCTCTCTTTTTGCTCCCTCCTCCCCTTTTTCTCTCTCTCTCTCTCTCTCTCTCTCTCTTTACATAGTGGTAAACCAATTTGCACTAGACATTCGGTGTGCCAAACATTATGTGTGCTTGGACAACCTTTGTTTCCGCAAGGCAGCATGCATCATGTATGCGTGGACGCGCGTCCATTTGGACGCTAAAGTCTCCTCGGGATATACGAGAGCAGATTCTTTGTGGTCCACGTGTAAATTTATATCGTAAAGGGAACAGAAGGAAGAAAAGGATGAAGTAAAAGAATTGTTTTACGTGATCTAATTTTTTAAGTACAACGAAGATATGTAACAAGAGATTTCCATATCTTGGATTTCATACTTCGAGAGACACAATTAGATTTTGGATTAAAGTTTGGTTGATATAAAGCTTACTTGAAGATGAATAATGATATAGTAACTTTACTAAAACTTCGCTCATTTAAATAAGTTGCATCTATTACTTGCATCTATTACTTAAGCGCTATTGAAATCGCAATCATCAAAGGGCGTTTTTTGCTTTACTGTTTATAGCGTTGAGAGAGGTAAGAAGATGTGTAACGCCGGAAATACTCTGGATGTCGTTTCTCGAGGAAAAAGTTTTGCGCATCCCAGAGTGATTTTTTGCGGCGTCTGGACATAATAAAATAACGCGCACGGAGGCGTATAACGAATTGAATTTCTACAGGAATGACCCGAGGCGTGCGTCGTGTAAAAGTGTATTTGGACAGAAATATACATACACATCCTCGTGCGCGAAGTTATAATAAATTCAAAGCGAACGAGGACACAGTGGCGGGCGGGCACGGCTCTCGGGTTACGCCTGGATTTTGCATGGAATATTCCACACGCGGATTCAAAACCCTCGGTTTGTGCTAAAAGTGTCTAAAAGCTGGCCGCTAAAGTACGAAGGCTGGCCGTCTCCTGCCAGGTGATTCCACGTCGCACGAAAATATATAAAACGCAGAATTTTTCTATTATGACTTTTTTCAAGTTTCTCTCGACTTAAAAAACGATCTCTCGTAGGCATACTTATCGTAAAAACGATCTCTCGTAGGCATACTTATCGTCAGCACAAAAGAAAAGGTTAAATATTGAATAGAGAAGTATATAGTTTTTAATTTATGTTAAAAGAATGCATAGACACTTCGCAACTAAAAGAAAAAAATGTATAAAATACATATACATTTATTCCACGAAGTAGTTAAGGTTTATTTTCACATATTGTTGCTTCGCACATACAATAATGGAGTTTTATTCATCTATTTGTCAAAACATCACTGCTATTTAAAAAACTGTAATATTAATGTGACTTTAAATTCAACCAATACTAATGTGTTCAGAAAACATAGTTTAAATCCTTTTGGCCAATTTAATTTAATATTCTTGATGATAATATCGAAAAAAACGAAGTCCAGGAAATAACATAAGTTTTGAGACGTGAAATGAAAAAGCGGAATCATTCGTCATCTTGTTCTCCTCTGTTGAATAACAAAATGGCAAGAAAACCTGGCTAAACTGGCTTTTTGAATAAATTTTGTTACGTTACGAAAATAAAGTTACGCATTATACAGAAATAAGCATGATATCAAGTATTTATTCATTCGACGGTCAAATGTCTCTTTAGTATTTAAGAAGTAAATATTTTTCACTCATACGATTAATGATACAAATAAATGGTGTAAATAACTCGACTGTTTTTCTTTTTGTGAAAAAGCTGAAAAAATCCGCGAATTGCATCCCACGAAATCTCTTTGCGGGTGACATTATTTACACATATATTACTTTTTCCTTCTGATCTCGTAAAATATACGTATTGATGAATAGATTGCAATAAATTTAAATTGATTTGGTAGACACCTATTAGTATGCTAATGATATGATGCTGGCACAATATCGGTACTCTAAGATATGAATGTGTTTAATATTAATAAGTTCACATCTCATTTATCTATGTAATATCGAAAGATATCAATAATGAAAATGATAGTTTTGATCGTTTTCAATCTCTCCCAATAATTTGACACTTTTAATGGTTTATATTCCACCTTCGCATGTGCGAACATTGATTTCTACATTTGTTCCGCGGATGTTCGGAATGTATTAATTTGAATAACGCTATCGGATAAATTAATAATAAACAATTAGGTTAATTAGATCTCCAGATTGCCAGGAAATGCGGATTATTAATATAATAATTTGCTTGTATTATAATTATTAATTACATTGTATTAGTTTATTTATTCGGGTGAAATAAAAATTGAATTGAGACACACTCTCGTGCACCTTTACAATTTTATCACTCATGTCTGTAGAAAGCTGCCTCCGTTTTAAAAATACAAAAAAGTGATAGGATTAAAGCTTCCAGCGTTTTGACAGATGCATGCATTGTAATTGCACTCCGCTGATGGTATTGCGAATTTTATAGAGTATTTTTTGCACGTGGACGGCGGTCATCTCCACGACTGTTCTTTGCGAATAACGCGATTTGCGTATGAGACCGTTGCGAAGCGCTGCTAGTCATTCTCGATGCTGCAATTTATTAATGATGTTAATTCTAGGCGGAACAAAGGAAATATCTCGCTGGCGGCTATCGATATTGCGTTTGTAAAATATGGATTACGCAGGAGATGTCCGTAACAAGTGCACACGGCCGGCCTCTCTCGATTTAATAATACAATATTCCATGTCCTATTGTATGCACGATCGGATAAATTTATTACGAGTCATAAAGTCGCTAAGCGACAAACAGAGCACGCGCATAGCTGAAAACTTATATAAATTGTGCAACATACGAAAGTGAATTGTTTTTAACTGCCGTGACCTTTCTTTGTTGTTCAGTCGATAGTAATTTTTATAATAAGTAAAATAATATAAAACTTTATGCACAATTTTTCATTATTAATAAAACAGATACAAATTTTCACATCAAGTCGCAAAAATTGCACTCGAGAAATATGGGTTCTAGACAATCCGCAAACGCGGATTTTAATAAAAATACATTTTAGCTGTAATTGTTAAAAACTGTAATTGTTATATATTAATTTAATTTTAGTATTATTATTTGGATTATAGTTGTTTTTGTTATGTAATTCCTACATGTAAGCTTTCGGTGGAATATTCTGCAATCTCGCGTTGCATTCTGCCGCTAATTGTTTTGCTCGGCAACACGCATCTTTGAGAGAACGCATCATCGGTGTACCTGCAGTGCAGTCTGTCATGCGATCCTTATGCAGCTTGCGCAACGTTCGTGTTAATCCGCGTGGGATTCATGATTTTTCTCGCGCGGGTCGCGCGCTGTTTTCGCGCGGCTATCGAAACGGAAGCAATAATTCGCTCGCGGCCAGCGACGGTTAACGAGTTAACGAGGTACGAGCATACCGCCCGTTAACTTAACGCCGGCCAAATATTATTTTTGCAATTCCCGCTGAATCCTGCTAACGAGCGCGCGTTCGTGCAAAAGCGCTGACGTTCTGCTCCTCTCTCTCTCTCTCTCTCTTTAATATTGCACGCGAAATTCTTTTTCAATGACTGTGAAAACGCGTTAATTCATCATTTCAGTGATTTTTTAAACGGTAACTGTCCCGGGGATTGAGAAATCCGAAGGGGAATTTCCCGGGAACGAGAAATTACGTAGGAGGAAATCATTTTTTTCAGCGTATCTGGTAAGAAACTTTCACGACAAAATGTAAAGGGGATTAAAGTCATTTGCGGAAGTTTGGAACAAGGTTTAAATCAAATGTGAGGAATCCTTCGTGTATCTAGTGATATTTACACGGAGTGGAGTGATTTACAAAGACGAAGTAAATATTCAAGATTTACATACTTATGACGCATACATCTTTTCCTTTCGTCTTCCTCATGGAGACTCGCATGGAAAGGTTTGAGGAGGGAGAAGAGAGGAGAGGGCCCCGTAAGGCCGATTCGACGAATTCGGGGTCCAGTTAAACGGGGGCCGGCTATAAAACAGCTGACCAGCGCTGTCGCCGACATCAGTAGTATAACTCTGCTCGAACATGAAGGTAAGCATAACTTTCTCCTCTGCTCACTTTTTCGTTTCTTGCCCTTTTTCAAGTTCTTCCTATTTATTGTTTTGCTTTTTCTCTCGTATCATTCTTGATTGGAAAGCCTTCCCTTAGACATCGTTTATCGTGGACAACGATTTTCTTTTCTTCGTGTGTGTTTTTGTATCGTTTCATCCTGTTTGCTGTTGTCTCTCGTATTCTCGGAAGGTGACTTAGTGTATTGTTAATTCGTGAGTATAATTTTATCACGTCGATTTTTACAAAATGACGGTATGTAATGTCAAGTAGTTTAGTCTTTCTCGCTCTATTTTAAAAGCGTCTGAAAATACACTGTGAATTAGGCAATGACAATTTAAAAAAATTCAATAACAAATTATTTTTCTTCGATGTTATCTGTCTCCCTTGATTATGGATATTTAAAATTTAAAATAATACATGTCCCCGTTCTCCTATTATATTTCTTGATTTTTGAACTTTTTAAATATTTCACTTCCTTTTTCTACCATGTGGGAATCGCGTAGACGTTAATTGCCGCCTTTTATTCAGCGAAAATCCGATCCTGAGAGACCGAAAGTGAATAATGCAGTGCAAGTTCTTCGGTGCATCGAGGCTGTTTCATGTCGTTAACGACCTCGGAGACCGTTTAAGGATCTCCTACGGTGATTCAATGTCTGTCTCCTCGTACATCCTCGCAAAAATTCACCTTTAATCCGCTGCTAAATGTGCGCGGATTTTTTTGTGGCCGTGTCGCGCCGGTAACGTGCGCTCTTAAATCGACTTGAGTCGAGACGAGGTACATAGAATTTCTTTACGAGAGTGAAAGGAAATGTTTGCGTCTGTAACGTTGCCTGTGGTAATGGTGACGATTGCATAACGTTTATGAAGGCGTACGAGTTGTTGCTTAATAATATAATTTTCCTTCCCACGTTATCATCTAGGACGACGTTGTCTTTGTTCCGCTCTTACTCTATAATGTTTTAATTTCTACTTTACTGCTGCAATTAATTTACCGTGATGCCAGTTATATGTAAATGTATATTAAATTTAAATTAAGTAAATTTAATTAAACGATTTATTTGAATTGTATTGTTAATGTTTTAAGTTGTCTATTTATCAAGAAATACTTAATAAACGCGCAATACAATTGAACGTCTTATATCTACCTATGAATATTAAATCATTGCGTTTTCTTCACTAAAAGAGCTAAATATCTCTGGGCGAGCCCACAAGATAACATCATTTCGGTCGTCCTTTGCGCGTTTCAGCCTTCGCCAAAGTATAGTGGCTATCGCATGTATATGACGTAGGTATCCTCCTTGCATCAGAGAAAGAGAGTGAGATAGAGAGAGGTCCATTCTATACTAATTAACATCCTAACTAACTCTCTGGCATTAACCCGTTATGTACTAGCATAACCATCTGGTCTTCAGGGGAGGGTGAGAGATCCCTTCTCTTTTGAGTTTGAACCAGCTTGTCGAAAGTGTTGCGGTTTACATTTTCGATGAATTTAATCATGAATTTTAAGAAAAGATTAAGTCAAGACGAAATATTAAATTCCTAACGTTGACTTGTAAAAATTACTTGTAAAAACTTCAGAACTTTTTGTATCAAAATTAAGTACTACGTACATAGCTAAATTTCTTTTTCTTACTCCTTTGCTTCAAATAGAATAAATTTTTAATTTTTAAATTTAGACCAATCAAATCCATTTCAATTTATTTAAAAATGTATACTACTACCAGGCTGAATTAGGTAACACAGCCGCTAACTATAGCTTGAAATTGGAGTAGTGTCATTTTATGACTTGCAGCTAAAAGACAAGTGTATAAGAATAAGCTATATCTATATGTTTTTTGTTTTTCACAGTGTGACATTTATGATCGTTCGATTTCTTCACATGCAATATTTGGGTATGAATCATCTAGAATTCAAGTTCACATTTTGAATATCATTGTCAACTAATTTACATAAGATACAAAGTGATGTGAAGTATGTTATGTTAGTGAAACTTCTGAAAATTAATTGCCTCTAAAAAAGACAAATAAATATTTCGAGATTTTACCTATTTTACATAAGGTGTATCGTAAAAACATGTTTTGACATTTCACGATGTATTCATAGAAGCGTCTCTTAACACTCCACGTAACCGCGATTGAGAAATCGTTTGACACATTCTGTATAATTGAATTGATTTCAAAACAGAGCACTGTGTGACCGTCCACTCTGTCTTTACCTACTAATGAGGCGTGTAACTCGGTTCGCTGCTTCTATTTTCCATGAGCCTGTAGGGGTCTTGCGCTATTTCTAGTTTCGATGGTCCCAGAGGAATTTCCATAGAATACGAGCGCGTATACACAAGCGACACATAACACGTACGCACACGCTCGTTGATATTCACATCATGCGCTAAACACGCCCGCACGCGATTCTGCGTTTCGGCAGCGTGATTATGAACGCAGCCGGCTCACCGGCAAACATTTAGCCACGTATGTACGCGCGACATTTAGCCTGGTGAACCGAGGCCATTCTGGATTCTGACACTTTTCGACCGATGTATTTATGATCGTTGTGCGCGAATCGGTCTTCCGGATTTTAGCCCTCAAATTCCTGCGGGATCCATAAACGGTTTCATACCTCATTTAACCCTCACCCTAACACGTAAACATGTTCAGTGAATATAATCTTTTATATATATATATATATATATATATATATATATATATATATATATATATATGATTTATATACTATCTAGACTTTTGGACTCTTTCGTATCCCAAGGAATTTTCTAATGCTCAATCTAGGTCCTGGTTCTGTTCCTCCTCGTCGTAGCGGTAGTTTTGGCAGAGGAGAAGTATACGACGAAGTATGACAATATCGACGTCGACACGATTTTGAGAAACGACCGTTTGCTCAAAGGCTATGTAAACTGCTTGTTGGATAAGGGAAACTGCACGCCCGACGGCAAAGAGCTCAAAGGTGAGAGAAAATTTACTAATTATTATAATTTCTCCTATTTTATTTTTATTATTATCTCGCGCGTTTTGATCCAAACGTTAATATCGGTACTTCAATCAAATATTCTCGTAATGCAATGCAGTAACAAAGAAAAGAGACTCTGATAACGCGTCTGCTGTCGTGCATTTGACACGATAACGTGGTATAATGAAATGAAACGGTAATGGGACGACGGATGACGATCTTTCACACGCTTTCTAATGCGCCGAAGAATCATCCTTGGCACTAATGGCACCGCATCACGTCTCATCTCGTCGAAGGATGTACGATCTGAGGTCGTTTCGTTAACGATGTTACATATGTACGAAGCGGGCACATATCGCTTCAGCTTCAGATATGAATAATACGCTACAGCGGCTGTGTCGCTGAGGAGATTTCAACAAAAAGTATCTCTCGATCGCGAGAGATTTTGCGTGTACGTTAGTACACGGTTAGTATCGCAAACCACGAACACATCAGCTTTTTTCAACGTGAGAATTTTGCTCGCGAACGTGACGTTTTCTCGCACAAAAATATCCTATACCAGAGTCGGAGAACTATGCACGCGAAAGGATTAGAAACTAATTACTTGCTCGGCGTGTTGCCGCAGATTACATTTTCTGCAAATTATATTAATTACTTGTCGCGACGTATCACGATTTATTTCTCTCCGTTAGAATCACGTTTTATCGTCCGCTTCTTTTCCAATTTCTTTTTACCTTGGCGTGCTACCCCGTCGCGTAGATAAAACGTACGATGGACGGTAATACGTTACCGAGGATATATAGTCTTGTCTCAGAAAATTCAGGAGAGATATGCGGGGGTGTACAGCCAGCTGACCAGAGCAGCTGGTGCAAATGACGCAGGGCGGCAAAAAAGGATAAATCCTGCGAGACATCGCGTATTCGAGAAATAACATACGTCATTATGAACTCCATCTACGAAGAAACTGTGTCGTGATAAAAATGATTTTATGGAATGATCCGTCCCACTTATTTACTGACGTAAAAGGAAAGGAATTCAGTTGATATTTCGGGAAGAAAGATAAAAGGGGAACACAGCTCTAAAGTTTTTGAAGAATCTTACTGCATAATTTCACATAGCTCGAATACACACACTTTTAACGGAGCTCTGTCTCGCGTCCCTGGTCTGAATTCCTCTTGTAACTTTTTTTTTCTCTTTATTTCAGAATCCCTTTCGGACGCACTGGAGACCGAGTGTAGTAAATGCAGTGAGAAGCAAAAGAAGGGCACCGAGAAGGTCATCCGGTATCTAGTCAACAAGGTACACACTCGCGTTAACATATATGCTCGCCCGTCACTTTTCACTGGGCTAATTAAACGCGAGGTCTGCGTAATGAGTTGATGCCGGTGGGAGTAGGAACGCTCGAGGGATACGTCGAGACGGTTTAAATGCCGCGGAACTAGTTTGACTTTCACGCAGAGACGGGTTAACCCTCTCTGCCGGGCAGAGGGGGGTGTCCCCGTGATTCGTTTGCGAACCACGCCCGGAAAACTTTCGCATCCGTGGCCAAATAATTTAACGGCGATGTGAATCCCTTCGATCCGAACCCTTCTTTCGAAAACTGATTTCACCCCCGACTGGGTAGTTATTCCAATCATTTAAAGAGGTTTTAAATTATTTCATCTTGAATCCATTTGCGTTTTATAGCAATTCTTGAAACACTAAACATACTTTTACACACTAAACGCGGCTTTAAAGAGACATTGTTTTTTTTTAAATGCATATAATTTGTCTATGACCGATTTCATTATATTTTTACAATTGTGTATTATTGTGCAAGTATTTTTGAATTTCACAATGATTCTTTAGACAATGATACATCTTAGCG
Source organism: Crematogaster levior (assembly GCA_901521435.1). Lineage (NCBI taxonomy): Eukaryota > Metazoa > Arthropoda > Insecta > Hymenoptera > Formicidae > Crematogaster > Crematogaster levior. The sequence goes on along the minus strand of CABEGB010000860.1, from coordinate 29,843 downwards.
CGTTCTTCTCAATGCAAAGCGTTTAAAATGATACAAGAGAAAACTTTCGGAGTAAAAACTTTTATGCGGCTTTATTACATTTATATGGATGTAACTAACGACACATCTTCGATAAACATAATCCTGTTACGCGAACTTGTTACAGAAGAGCGATTGCTTATTCGATCTTTCACTTTATTTCAGAAACCGGAAACTTGGGAGGAACTTAAGAAGAAGTACGATCCCACTGGCCAATACACTACCAAGTATTTAGACGATGCGCACAAGCATGGAATAAATGTGTGAATAATTTAGATTCTCATCTCGCCGAGTAGAACGTCGAGAAATCTGTCCTCCCTTCTTCCCCTATTGCACTCAAATTAAATAAATCTGTTAATGTAACGTCACGTACGACTCTTTCTCAATAAAAATTCAGAAGCTATGAGGAAACATATGTTATTAAAATATAAATAAACGATAAGTATAAAAGGAAATATTATCGTGATTGAATTATTGAATTACCGGCAATCCAATATCGTCATCGATTATTTATCCCGGATAATTTTCATCTCCTCTCACTTCTCTTGATCCTTCCCCTATCTCTCTCTCTTGATGGCTGCGTTTGTACATACTAGTCACGGCCGGCAATAATATATTTCTTGGCTGCGGCTCTTCTTCCGAAAGCAGTTCGACACTTCGGGAAGAGATAAATCCAGGTACAATGCCGAGAAAAGTTCCCTGGCCGAAGTTTGAGGTCCGAACGTCGCCCTTGAGACCGCCTCGCTTAATTTCCTGATGCTGTCCAATACGAAATATATGTGCGCATACATCTATACGGCTTTTGCCACTCTCCGAAGGCTCGCCGGAAACCGACGCGACGGCGATTTTGTATTTCCATCGTCCTAGATCGAGACCAAGCGAAGCGTCCCGGTCCTCTCCACTACAGAAACTCGTTCTCCTCCTCACCTCTGTCTCATCTCGAGGGAAAACGGAGAGCGTATTTCATCGTCGAAGAACATCGGACGCGATAATCGATATCGTTCAGTCAGGTAACGACTGGAGTCAACTCCTTCCTGGAGTTATCGAAGTTTCATAACTAACGAGAGCGGCTTCGCGTGACACTACGTATCTGCTCGTAGATCAAGTTTCGTCATTTCGAAAAACCGATGAGTAGTGTCCCTGTCTCAAGATTTAAATAAAACGAAGGGTGCACTTTCGTTCTATCCATGTTCATCTTCGACGTAATAATTTTCGTCCCGTCTCGCACGTTATTAAATTAAAGAAGTTAAGGGTTTACCGAGATGGGCCGACAAGTACACATGCATAACTAATTACCCCCTACGTTGCGCTTCCTTCGCCACACCCTTCTGCTTCCTTCCTCCCGGACAGCGAAACTTTGCCGACGACGCGCGCGTTAAATATGTAAATGAATTACGAGATTAGTGTATAGTCAACTTAAGCAGTCGATTTAAATGCACCGCGACGGGCCGAGGGCGCGAGGCAGCGGTGATGAAGAAGGAGAGCAAGAGGAGAGGGGTGGTTGAGGGTCACTCGAACGACTGAGATCGCGCGAATCGAGGGGGGGAAAAATTCGCGGGGCGCGATTTGGACGGAGAGGGGTAAACAGCGGCGGTGGTGATTCGAGAAAACCGAAAATTCAATCTCCGCGTGCCACCACTCGACAAGAATTCTCTCACTCCTTTAGACACCCTTCCTCCCACGTTGATCGGATTGAAATCCGAATGTCGTCGACTCGTTGGGGCGCACTCGTAGGAAACGGATTTCGGGACTTCAACAGGTTGGGAATTCCGCACGCATCCTTTGAAGCATCTGCCGACAGCTGATTGCTCCTAACCTCCCTCTCCCTTTCTTTATTCTCGTTGGACAACAAATTACTATCGCTGACTCGTGATTTGTATCTACAATGTATCTGTCGAGCGATAACTATATTTATTACGAATATGAATATACGGGGCTTCGCAAAATTTTTTAATTACTACATGTATGGTATTACATTATGATTTAAATTGGTCATACATTGATGATTTTGAATGATTCCTGAAGAATTATGGAATTTCGAGACTGTGTATAATAATAATTATTGGATAAAATATTTATTGGAAAGCATGGAATTACAAAAAAGAATTTAAAGATGAAAAGACAAGATGAGATAATAAACAGGATATATGCAAAAAAGATGAGGCACCAGCAATGCTGTTGCTGTGAAGCTCGCCAGTAACAAAATTAAACTAATAACAAGCAAAAAGATTGTGCAAATAGTATTCTGCGAATAACAGTTAAAAATGCTTGTGGAAGAAAATGGTGATGGAGCTTGAAATCAAGACAGCGATGAAGCTTGAAATTGTTATGAGTTAAACTCGCATGACGTGAAATCTCGGAGTTTTACATTTAGTTTATAGAATACCGATAATGAATGAAGGTATTGCACGTCGCTGTCCGTTAAACATCACCAATCGATTTCAATCATGTGAACTACGTTTAACAAATTCCAATTATTCTTCGTATCAAGTACATTAAAATCGCTGAGATCGTTATTTAAATCGCAAAATCTGCTGTTGTATCTATTTTAGGTTGCATTCCAATACTCTATAGCTCATGTCACATATACTATAGAAATTGAGTAAAATTTTCCTCAAATAAGACGTTTTGGAATGCAACCTTAGTTAAGTTTTATTATTTTACTTATCATTATTTCTCTCTCTCTCTCTCTCTCTTACACCTACCTTTCTTCGCGCTGCAAGTTACTTGTTACAACTGTTTTCGTCGACATGTAAATGGTATACCCGTGTACGGGCACATTTTCGGCTGGCGACAGTTGTGCAACACGAGTTTCTGAATATTGAGGAATCTTCCACGAGAATAAAAAGCAGCAGTTAAACGTAAACAAGGCCAGTAGCAACCTTGTTTACGTTCTATAGTTCGTTATTCTACGTATATAGCTGCTCGGCGCTTCGCGACGACGAACGTTCCCCCTCCCTCTCAATATTCCTCACACGTTCGCCCGAAGGATCGGCTATATTTTCGTGAGTCAACTTCACGCGGCGCGACGTTTCAAAATCGCGCGAAAATGGCAGCTCGGCGCCAAATCAAGTATTGATGAAAAAACACAGCAGTTCGCCAAATTTAATTCGAAACGCGCAATTCGCGTGTGTCGTTTTTAATTCGCGCTTTTCCGCATCTGGAGGAGAATCGAGCGAACAACAGGAGCGGTTCGCGAAAATGTTTCCGGGTTATTTCTTGATAAAGATATCGAAACAATTTGGAATGCTGTGTACGAAATCACGAAAGTGTAGCACGAAAGTGTAGCACGAAATTTCGAAATCGCGGGAAGACGTGGCGCGACGCCGAGCCGAGCGCGCTCGAGAAAAAGCGGAATTAACCGAAGGCGCTAAGTGAATCGCCGGGTGCGTAGTATCTTGTAGTTGTCCGTTTTCCTCTGTAATAATCGCTAAACTGGGCAACTCGAGACGCGTTTTCCGCCACGAGGACTCCACCGAGACGAGTACTCGAGTGTCGGAAACCTTGAAATCGTGTGAGCAACATGAGCTCGGACATGATCGAGGAAAAGTGACTTTTTTCCGAAGGCGCATCGCGCGCGCGCGCACGGAGTCACTCCGGTATTACTCCCCCGTACTCCTCCCTCGAATGGCGCGTGTCCTGTAATTTCTCCGGAAAGATGGATCAGAAATCTTGAATTTGAGACTATCCTCGAGCCGTTCCCTGTCGTGATATCAAAATGTGTCGTAATTTTGGAGTCTCAAGCTAAGATGGAGGAAAGTGAAAAGCCAAGGACACGGTCGCGTAACGGTCCTGTAACGCTGCTGCCTTCACACCGTACGTGCGTAAAATGTCATACTTTCGGACTTTTCATCTGAACTCGTCGGACTTTTCATCTGTGCGACTGTAAGTGACTCTTGTTCGAAATTTTCAAGATATCAATTTGCGGCCTTTGAAGGTACTTTCAGTTCTGCAGAAAGTCGAAATAAAATGCGAGTGCGTCGTGAGACAAGCGTCGTGAGATGTGCGAAGGGTATTTCGTACCGCTCGACGCATGTGCATTGGATAACGAATTTCGCGAGTGTTCGTGCAATTTCAAAGAAATCGGGAGTGCAAACGAAACGAAGTGCGAGACTACTAGATGTTCAACATATCGAGGATGACTCTCTCGTGGAGCTGGAGGATCTGAGCGAGGCTGGAGAGAAACCGGATCGTCATCCTGATGAAAGCACAGTGCAGCGGTGGAACGCCTGCCTGCAGCAGGTAAGGTAAGTAGGTGCGTACATACTTTTCTACTTTTTTTTATATGGTGGTTTTCCGTTGAAATTTACATAACTTGTTTAGTAAAAATTTGTTTTTGACGAAACCCCTGCGTACGATGATTTACATAGAAATAAAATGATCTAAAAATATCGAGCTTTTTTTCCGCAAGGTTTGATGAGTCCCTTGCGAATTGCGTAGAAATAAAAATTTGGTACGAAATGCTGCGTTATACTGAACAATGTCCACTCTTATGGATAATATTTTCTTTGATACACATGCAAACTTGCAATGGATAACGAGCAATTTTAATAACGCGACTTAATTTGTTGTTTTGATTTTATACAGCAAAAGAGGAAAGAAAGTAAGAGAAAATGAAAGAAAATATTTAAGTAGAAAGAATTTGTTTATAAGACCTTCGGATACTATTATTTCTCTAGAAAAAGTTTCCCCACTTTAATTTTTCATTGTGTCTTTGTACTTACAAATATCTTTCAAAAGTTAATTAACATGAAAATTAGTTGTATTAATTGTTAATTATGATTAACTAATTATACGTGAGCAAGACTTATGGTAATGCGTTTCAACCATGTATATGAAACTTATTAAAAAAAGAACAAGAGAACTTCTTTTATAGCTATTAAAAATATTTTATGTTTTTTATGTTTTCCTGTTGTAAGTTTATGCATATTTTGCATTAACGTTTGCATTTAATGGAATAAATAGAACTGTACCATTTGATTATGTTCCCTTCACAATCAGAGTTTTAGTAGTATAAGATTACCATATATACCTCCTCGGCTTAATATACGTACTGGTAGCTATTCCGTCATTTACTTGGCCACGTCCTGCTGGCTTTATCTACTAGCCAAAGCACCCATTCCTGTAATTAGATATTTAAGGGCACATTACAACGCGATCGATTTCACGAGTATCATTGTAGTATTAATTCAGTAGAATCCCTCATCGTGAACTAAATATTGTTGTGGAGTAATGTCTACCATCCATTAATTTCGAATCTGTGGTAGCACTTTAAAATATACTAAAAAAATATATATTACTTAATATACTTATATTTGTACGTATAAATATACTTATAAATATAAACATAATGAAACATGCAAAAATTTCAATTTTTTTTCTGATTTATTGCATTTATGCATTCTTTTCTATTAATCAGATTTTAGATATTCTCAAATTTTTGGATTATTAAAAATTTGTGCTTTTTAAACCTTTACCTTACAATATTAAAATCGATCAATCAAGTTTTTATCTGTACTATTTTTTGGTATCTCTTACGATACATATATGTTTAGAAATATAAAAACCACATCCCCTTAATAAATATAAAAATGATGAATTATAATATATATATAATAAATAATAATATATAAAAAAAATCTACGTTTCTTATTTTGATGTACATTTATTACATTCAAATCAAGGAGAACATTGCCTATATTTTCTTTTCTATGGTAATTAAAAGGATGTATTATTCCATTTTCATAAATTTCAAAAGTAAATAGGTAAACAATACGGAGTATCACTTTCATTATACTTTGAGAGGCATGCTTCTGTATGATCAGTTAAGGCGTTAAGGGATCAAAATGTCCCTTACTGCCTGATCCTCGTATAGACACCGGGAAAAGCCTCGTTGCGTATGCTGACCTTTCATTGTCGAGGTGGACCAGCTTTGTTTTCCAGCTGACACGGTCGTTTTCCTAATTAGAATTTTCATTTCCATCCGCTCCACTCACCGTGTTTTTACTTCTGTTTACACTTTCATGTCTGTAGAAGCGTTTATTCCAGCGCGCGCGTATCCATTTTCCTCTTCTTTCCCCCAACCCCAGCACGCTTTAACCCACGTCCACGAAGAAACCGTGAACGTTAACGCGTTCTCATAAGCTCGCTTTCGGGCACCAGCCTTGGTAACGACTCTTAATCCACGAGAACGTTAATCTGTTTCTTATGCATCCGTGTTTGCGCTCGCTCTCGTAAATTCCGTCACCGTACCGCATCCGTATCAGTCTGTGATATTCCAAGCTGTGTCGAGCCTGCATGCTTGCGAAAGGTTTATGTGTAAAGTTTTCGAACATTTATTCCGAAAATTCTTGTTAAATTTAAGACAAATAACGGATTTTCGATTTCTGTCACGAAACGTATAGTAGAATCGAAGGGAGTATTACGTGCTTTTGTGTTAGTTACCTTTTAAAATAAAACTTTTCTGAAAATTATTTTACAATATGTTCAATTGGCAATTTACTTGTAATCTTTTATTTATGAGATAAACAAGTCGAATAGCCTAAAAAACGAGCAAATATGTTAATACAAACAAAATAAAATGTAAACAGTTCAATAGAATAAATACGTTTAAATGATTTCGACTTACAAAGTTTTCATCAGTAAATACACGCGTAACTGAAAAAATTAAAAATACATGTTGTAGATACAAAGCGTATAACTGAACACGCATAAACTGAAAGAAAAAAATATACACGATATAGATATAGATATAAAGCACAGATGATTATAATGTTCAGATACCACACAGCGATTAAAAGAATATAGAACCAAATTCGTTGTTGCTCCTCGAGAAAGATCGAAAAGGTTAATACACATCTTCATCTTCATCTAACAACGCTCAATGCGTAATAATTCGGTTGAACGGTTACGAGAACACACAATATTCTTGGAAAAGAACGACAACAAAGTGAGAGAAGTAAACAATATGAGTATAACAATATGAGATAGAGATACTGGAGCTTAGAGTGATTAGATAGAGCAAAGAATGGAGCTTACATAGAGATTTTGACAAAATCTAACTCACATTAAACTCGTTATTATTTATTCTTTCTTGTTCTACTCATATTATTTACTGAGCACAACGAAATAACATTTTATTTTGTTTGTATTAACTGTATTTGCTCGTTTTTTAGCTTATTTAACTTGGTTATTTTGAATGTTTAACGAGCTTTTATATTTCTATTTACGAATTTTTAATATATTTTTCTTATTAATGATATTCATATTGTGTCCACCAAACAGCGCAACTTTGTACTTCTTCTATTTTATGTCGAAAAGTTCCACTTTATAAAGTGAGAACTTTATTGGTGACACGCTTGATTTCCACTTGGTTCACTATGCAAATAATTTTTATCTTTTATGATAGTGGTGTTCACTATCACAATTTTTATATTTTATGATGATATTATTCACTTATTCACACCTTTTTCATCAAAGTTTAAGCAATTTTTTAATATAAGCTGACTTTACTGATATTTGTTAGAGATTTTTTAACATTTAGACATGTGTACATTCTATTGAACATGAAAGAGGAATACGATGTATCATTCACGTATAAATTTGGCTTAAGGCACGAATGTATTTCTTGATAATCACATTAATTATCGCGAGAGGCAAATTCAATCGACGTCGATGAAATCCTTGTGCGTGTTTGCCGCGTGCCGACGCATTATTTCCCTGTTTATTCACTTAATCCGTCGCCGTTCATCCCTGCGTTTCCTATTAAGGACTGACCGACGACCATTCCGACGGCAGACTGATCTCCAATTTAGATTTCGGTCTACCGTCAACCCGTTGTGCTCAGTGTGATGCTAGGACGCAAGATTAGGAACGTTCCGTCTTATGTACTGTATAACGCCAGGATTATAGGCTATAAATGTGCGGATGTACTAACGTTACTAGATGATACGTGTATATGTCGCCGTGTGGCTTTGTCGTGTCCACCGGCTGTCACGGCCATTCCCGTAATGGAACGTTTGCTCCAGATTGAGTTTACCCTCGGATCTCTCGCAATCAGAATGTAAAAGAGAAAACTCTACTTTCGCCCTCAATACACTTCAATTTCTCGTCCCGATTTTTCACAGAGAAATAATTGGGACTGTGTTTCGAAAGAGAAACAGAGAGATACTAGAGGGTTTCATTTTACAAATCTAACAAAGGTTTTGATTTTTTGAAGATTGATGTGTGTGTGTGTGTGTGTGTGTGTGTATCTCAAAATAGAATTGTATTTGTAAAGTCCATCTATTTTTTCCTACAAGTGTAAATACTAATGTTTTGTAATGGTATTGCAATATACTACCGCTGCGGATTTAAAATAGAAAAAAATGAGGATTCAGCTTGTAATAATCGCGAATCACGATTTCCTTTTGACGATTATCATTACTGTCCTCGATACAGTTATGATTCCGTTTGTGATTCCGTTACATTACAAGTCGAAATATTTCGACTTTCGATATTTTAAAATGGAAATCCGATAGCGCGTCATATTCGCACGGCAGCCGAATCAAATTACGACAACATCGCACTTGATTCGCATCGAGCAGATATTATATATGCATATTTATGGACATTTACTAGATGTGATTCGCAATCGGTGGAACGGCTGATGATTTCTTCAATCGGTGAGATATCGTTTAAAATTATTAGTTGTATAATTAGCGAATTTGTAGTCAATTTGCGGGTTTTGGTTAGTGACCAAATAGCGATAATCGATGTAATTTGCGCATTAAATTATAATATAAATAATATGCAATATTATACATTAGCTAAATCGTTCTCACTTCGATATCATTTGTCCTGGAATTAAATGAACATTTCTTTGCACAGCACGTTTTTTTTCCTTTTTTGAATTAGTGATGCTATTTATGGCAATTGGATATCTATTTAAGCGATATGTCTTGTGATATGCATATCTTGTTGCATTTGTACGTGATTCTGTCACAGCTGGATAATTCGCAGACAGAATATCGCGAATCATATGTATACGTAGATATGTATACGTTACGCATGCAAATGCAATCACATATAGACGTACGTCTAGCAAATAATTATTAATCGCATCTCGTAATCTTCTTGAAATTAAACGACGTCTATCTTTCTAATCTTGCCCATTTACTTCTTGGGTTTCCATACTCAGAAAAACGCTCTCGAGGGTATAAAAAAAGTAAGATAAAGAGACGAAACAATCGTGATAACAGCGTGAAAAGAAAAGATAATGTCGGAATCGTGCCGACGTTTATTTAATCCTAAAAAATTCCCTTGAAGTTCTTTATCTCTGTCTCAGTGATATTTTTTTATATATTTTTTTTGCTAAGAAAAAAAAAGAATTACAAATCGAAGTAACGTTATTTGTATTTAACGAATTAAGGTCCAACATCCATAAATTCATTTACTGTTGCGTTGTTACTACGAATTTATTTGTTACACGCATTTGTCTTGTCCCTTTTCGCCATTTAATCGAAGGATGTGATCCGGATACCGATTTCTTGAGGTTTACTTTGGTGACTCTTCATCTCCTTCTTCGTTCGGGAGGGAGGGAAAACACGATGATCAGGACAACGTCGGCGTCGCCATCGACGGCGACGACAGTGTTGAGCAGACTTTTTGTCACGGAGAAAGGGGAGTCCCGAGAAGTAGGATCGACCTTCGGGTTATCGGGAATCCCAGTGCGGTGAATCTCGGGAAATTAGTGTCGACGAGTTTCCCGCGCGATTTGTTGCTTTTCCCGCTGGGAATGGTGAGAAAAAGAATTTTTGCGTCGACAGTGTTTACCCGTCTTTCGGATAAATTTAATTTAACGCTTAAACGACCGTAGGGCGAGGGATATTCATACTAAAAAAGTGACTGAAATAAAACGTGTTCCTCGGTAAAAGTAAAATTGAAGTCGAGGATAACATACACCAACCGACGAGAACTCAAGTTTCGAGTATTCGTTCTATTTTTCCAACGATTACATAATCTCAAGCATGTGTCAACATTTAGATTATATCTCGGAATTAGCGGGAACAATTTTATCCCTATTGACGATGATAATAATTATGTCAATGGCTTTACAAACCTCGCTACAACTGATGTTAGCACAACGCACTTGAAAATCGTGCATGTAGTTTGCACCTGTGTTCGTGTGCATTGTTAAATAAACTTTCGTGATGTCAGGTAATTGAGAATCGTTAGTTCAAAAGGGATCTGGTTGAATGGATGTTGTTACTCGCGAAATGAATATTCCTAGTTATTAGGTAATATAGCCGATTAGCTAATTGTGCTTGGATACTCTTTGTCAGAGGATACGCCCCGTTGCGCAACTCTTTGTTACAGAGAATGTTCTCTGTAATTATTGACAATATTTAGTACGCAGTTAATGTACGGCTTTGCTCAATACGATCCTAAAAATGGATCATTTTTCCACAACCATCATGTATATTTTTGTACGTTACTACATATTTGATAAAATATCTTTAATATAAAATATCGTATATCAACATGTTTTGATTATAATTTTATAATATCGGAATAGTTATTATTCGGTTAAAAAAAGTATATTTATGCCAAAAATTTTGCTACTTTAATGCTACAGAGATAATTACATTCTGTCAAAACTGTGTAACGGCATTGAATAATATTAGAGGTAACTAATTTCCATCCAGATACATTTAAACAAGAATTTATCCCTACAGTGCGTGCAATTTGGATCTGAGGATGAAGAGTGAACCCGGTAAATTCGCTTTAAGCGATACCTAGCGTGAATTCGTGCGCGAATTCACGACGCTTAACGAAGTTTGTAAAACAAGTGTCGCGTTCGTGCGCGTCTAATTGCTACTTCATTCTAGCGTGGAGCAGAACTTAAGACGACCGGAAGTTCTTCTGTGTAATGTTATATCCGTTCTTACGTTCTTATGCTAACTTGTACAGGACACTGATAGTTGGCCGATGAGCTACATATAAGCCGAATTTGAAGCAATTTTCAACCATCGTTCTACGTAATTGTGTAATTATACATATGTATGTGTGAATATGAATGTATAATTATATATTCTACGTAATTGTGTAATTATACATATGTATGTGTGATATACATACATGCATATATATAAAAAATAATGCAGTATACTTTTCACTCGTTTTAAACTTTTAACACTGGATTTGCCGATTAAAGTGAGCGCATTGAATGAGCGGGCAATATCCTATCTAGGTCTGTTTAAAATTTCAATTGAAACTCGTCTGGGTCATTTAGCAGAGAAGTCGGAAAGTATATAAATAAAAATGAAAGTGGCACCCCCAAGAAAAGTCACCGCGCGAGAGATCTCGACGACGTCGCTTAATTTAACGACGATGAATCCGTTGTCCCACGGCGACAGTTTTATACAAGGTGGCCAGTTTATACTGTAGACTGAAAATAACTCCCTCGTAAGCGATATGATCTGAGGTCGCTCGCTAGGATAAGTTAAAACAGTTCTATAGAGTAGCTTGAAATATTTTCTTCTAAAAAGTGAAATAATTTATATTTAAAAAAATTTGTAGCTTTATTTATACGATACTTTAGAGAAACATTAGTTTTTTTTTTTTTTATAAAGAATGATAAATTACAGTACAGTATAGCGCAAGCGTAGCATAAAGTGTAAAGGGAAAGAATATTCATCTCTTTAAGTTTTACCGTAAAAAAATTTCATTGTGGTTAGCAATTTTTTAACCGCGTCGCTTTTAGTACGCCGTGATCATAATTTGTTGGAATACCTTTCCTTCCTTGAGATAAGCCTATGTTTCTGACGCGCGTTTTATAAAAGCTATACATAAATGCGTCTCGTCCGCAAAATCCATCGCATTTACGATAATCTTCAACATCATTTTCATACATTGTGTTAGTCGTATATTTATTCGCCAACAAGATACAAACAGGTGATCTTTGTTGGTGAAGAACGAAGGAACTCTCAAGCGTCGGGATCAAGGAACTTCGACCCTTCTTGCTGGGGGATAAAGAATCTTCTTCTCTATTGCGTGTTTACGCGTTTTCCTTGGCTGCTTCTTCTGTCGGATTAGTTTACGCGCTGATTGGCACATTTAGTGAAAAGCTCTAATAGCTCTTGAAAGTGTTTTTAAAAAATTGATATAATTGATAATAGCATTGATTCATAAATTTTTACCAACTATATCTTTATAATTTTATTATTTTAAATTATCATACAGTATTATATCTTTTTAAATAATGATATTAGTATAACACGTTTATGTTTTTTTAAGTTTTGTTTATGTGCTATTGCGCATTCGTGTAGAATGTTGGAAATTTTCCAGCGAACTATGTGCCAAAAAAGGAGCAATTTTGCGTGAAACGAATGGTCGGATTTTTTTCTACGAAAATTGTTCTCCGTGTTTCGCGTAAATCGGAAAGTAGCTTGTGGACTTTTCCGTGGCACGGAGGTCCTCTCGGCGGATAAAGCCAACGTGATTATAAAGGAAAAGTCCTGGGGATATACTCGCGGTTTACGGACCCGGAACGAAAGTCGACTTTATATACCGCTTCTGCCGCCACCCCTGTGCATACAGGGTGGACACAATTCTGTTTGAGAACTTGCATCAAACCTCTGTTGTTTACATTTTTAATTCAATATTCTACACCTGCGCTATCTCTGATGTCAAAGGGACGCGATAATTTGGTTGTGTCCATATTTTAAAAGAGATCGCAGAGGCATTGTTATTAGTAAATTTTTAAAATGTGATACTTGATTTCTTAGAGACAGCTATTAGTTTTTATACTTTTCAAACCATTGGTTACGTGCTTGCTCACCTCGTATTTCTTTATGTCTCCATTATTATTATTCCACTATATTTTCTTAGATCCTACAATATACATTTTTTGGAGCACTCGTTAAAGGAGGAAAAAAATTACTAATTTTTATCACTACTGTTCCTTATCTTTTCGTTTTCGATAATATTCTTTCGTTCTATAAAGACTGTTGTCTCTTTCAAATTTGCGCGTAAGAAATATTTGCATAAAAAAAGAAATAGGATATATCCTGCATCTAAAAATATATTTTTTAGTAAATGATAATAAATTTTTGCATTTTTGTGAGGTTTTTTATTAAAAATTCTCTCGGTAATTCAAAAGGACATGTAAAGCTACTGCGCGCTCGAAAGGGTTAATATTAAGAACGCATTTGTACGTGTCGTTTCCTCTTCCTTTTCCTTATCTCCCTTCTTCTACCATCCTCCGTACCATCTTCTCTTGGTGACTTGATTTTTTTCGATAACGATGCTACGAGTTTTCAAGAGAACAGTTATCGTCACGCATAATCGTACTAATAATTATTAAAAGACCGAGTAATGAGGACAATGATATTAATATATTTTTGTGAATGATCGAAAAATGGTATGCCGTGCAGAAACTGTATAATTCAACGTTGTATGAAACATTCTTTTCGGATAATACAAACTACCATCTAGTCTTCTAATACATTTTGGAAACAGAAATGAACCCGTGCTCCATATATTTTCTTTGACATATATGTAGTGCATGTCTTGGCGTGTTTTTAATAAAGAAACGCTTATTTTACGATCAAAGAATTTTAAACTTTTATCAATAAGTTCATAAATTTCTTTACGAGTACTATGAACAAAAACGTAAAAATAATAACTTTTAAAAATGGCAAACATAGATACATGAACTTTTAATTCGCCGAACAATAATCACCGGTTGCGAAATTGCTTAAAAATAAATTGGAAACAAGGTGCGTTCGCTTAATGGTCCGTTGGCGAGTTTGAAAAAAAATAATTGTTCAGGCTGTGCGACCTGGTCAACCTAAAAAACAGAGACTGTGAATTTTATTAAACCGCGTTGTATACTGTAATTTATAAATCGAACGTGCTTTTCGCATCGGTTTTCGCGCAATTGTTTACTTTTTTTTTTAATTTTTATTCAAATTTGAATAACTTTTACGTATACCTACCGTGCACATTCACGATTTGTGCATGTTTTACATCTTTTTCCATAGTAAAAATGATGTTGGAAGGATTTCTTTTCAATTTCTTAAATAAGATACATTAGCAACACTCTTTTCTGCACTCTCGGACTAAGCTTATTGCGGATTTTTCTGTCGCCTTTAGCAAAAAATGAAATCGTCTAATGAGAGAGGACTCGTCACGGAAAAATGTTTAATTTAATCCTTTAATTGTTGTCGAGGCCTGGGAGGATCTTATTAGAGCCGCCTCTCACAATCGCGAACAGTCTTTAAAGAACAATCCTTATCAGTATGCCATTATGCACGATGGTACCCGTAATGACCGTCTTCTTTCGGTACCGTTAAGAAACTGTGCAATTCATCTTTTCTTGCATTTCGAGTCCTACTAATTGACGACAAAGACGAGCTCCTTAGCTTCGGCTATCGTTATAGTAGAAGGGATAAATATGAAAATAGAGCACCTGCAATTGAAGCACGTTCTGAGTTCGTTATTACCGGCTTCTATTTAACTTTCCAGTTGTCTGCTTTGTCCTTCGGGAGCAGATTCCCTCCGCTAAGAACGATCAGAATATTCAGTGATGTATATACATGCATAAGACAGAAATGCGTTGCTTGTTGTTTATCTTACTTTTCGGGAGGAATCTTCCGTGAAAGATTGGAGAAGATTCGTGCACTTTTAATTTCATGTTAAAAATAAGTTTTGTAACTCGGATGAAGATATCTATCTGCATAGAAATAGCTTATTTGATTTAAACAGAATATTCCTTCTTGTTTACTTTACACATCAATCTCACATCTGAAAAAAAGCATGTGATTGATATGACGGACAGCAAATTTAAAATATCTTTTACGCGTGTTACGGTGTGTTTTAATAATGTGGCCAGTTACTACATCGACTACAAATTACCCTTAACTATTTCTTACGCGGTCGTGTTGCGGTAGTAATTTTGACGCTTATCATTATGTGCGGAACGTTGCATCGCGAGTACAGCGTGCTAAAGTGGATTTCGCGAAGTAGTTTGGACCGCAAACTCTAGATGTTTCAACGGATATCCACGCCGGATAAATTACAAGTTAAATTATATAATCGAGTTGGATCTCTTTGCTGAGAAAAGGCAGAAAGTAAAGTCTGATGTCAAAGTGTTTCGTTGACTTGAAGTAACGATCGTAGCATTCAACAATTCTTTCATTCCTTGTAACTGTCTAAATGTCTTAGCATAGTATATAATATTAATAAAATTATTTTTATTCCTAATCTATCCAGTAAATGGATCTTTAGTGCGTCTGATAGCTCTTTCCTGAGAGCTTTTCACTTTAGGGAAGGGAGAGGAATGAGCTTTACTCGCTCATTGTGCTGTATTGTTATTATAGAAAACAATAAAACCTCGAAATTGCAACGCTATTAGCGAACATAATGGTACCGTCACCCGAACCCCTAAATCAACTCGACCTTCCTCTCACGTGGCAGAAGACAGACGCCGGGGCATCCTTCTCTCACGCGAGAGGAAATTCCACTTCTGGCGCGACTTAAGAATTAGCCACACCCCTTAACATTCGATCAACTCTCCTTTCTGCCTGACGTGTGCGACTTGTCACCTCTCCTCTCCGTCATCGATTCTCATTCCTTCTTGATTTCCGTCACGCGCGCGGATCCACACGTCCCAGATCCATGTTTCATCTACGTTTCTCTTGTGTATATGCAAAGGTAAAAGCGGGAGGACAGAAGCGAAAAGAGAGGGAGAGACACGCGTCGCGCGCGATATGCGAGCCGCGCTACTCGGCAAGACAAACGTTTTTATTACGAAAAATCAGGAGGCGAGACGAAATCTAGGACCGCGCGCGTGCGCCCGCGGCCTTCTCCCCTCGGGAGCCGCGGGAAATACCCTCATTGTAGAGAGGGTAGAAGAGAGAGCGGCGGGAAAGGGCGCTTCGTGATCGGGGGCGACGGGGAGTCCCCCGTCTACCCCGTGAAGTTCTCGAACCGTACGATCCACCATACGATCCAGCCAGCCAATCCCTACTTTCTCTCTCTCTCCCTTATACCCCGCTACTAGCGCCGCTCGTGGCGAGAATCCTCTCGCTCGGTCCTCTCCGTCACTCTTCGTGTTTCCCTGACCCCTTCCTATCTAGCCCGCGTAAGGGGGTGGTTGGGGTGTTGTCGGAAGGGTGGAGGTGTCAGGCGCCAGTCGCTGCGCGAACGCTGAGCTTGGGATTTCTGTCGTCCTCTTGCGCGATTTATTTTTTCGATCTCTTCTTCTCTTCGTCTTCGTTATCGTTTCTGTCAATTCTTCTCTCTCTCTCGCGTTCCGTCGACCGGGATCGAGAGATTCCTCTCGATGCACGTGACCTCGTTTTTTTTGTGATCTCGAAAAAGGTACACCTAGACGTACAAGAGGGTGATTGTTTACGCGTGTGTTCTACAAAAACTTGAGAGTAATCGAAAGCCGGCAGTGCGTAGAAGGATGTAGATCTTGTGTCTTCTGTCTGGTGCGAGGAATCCTGAGGGATACTGGAAGATGCTACGTCCTCTCTGAGGATATCCGCGGACATGGCGAACGGCGTCTCGTGACGATTCATGAGAGACGATTTGTAAGTAGACTGATCTCGATCAATCGTCCGCGCGATTCGAATTGTTGGAGAAGAAATATGCTGTAGAAAAAAATGAGGATCAGATCCTGTGAAATTATTGCTCCAATTGTTTGCACGAAGGATGCTGTGATCAACTCCTAAGATTGGAACACTCCCATTGAAGGATGTAAATTTACTTGCACCATTGCATGGAGATTGAAAAAGTAGTGCAAACTTATTTAATAGGTTGCTTATTTGATTTGGGAATTTGAGGCGAGAGGTGTAAACTTAATTGGGAGTTTGGCCAGGAAGTTAAAGAGTGTTGTGAACTCAGTTAAGAAATTTAAAAAGGTAATGCGAATTTAATAACAAGTTTAAGCAGAGAAATTATAAAAAAGTGGCACGGGGTTTCGCAGCAGAAGCATGAATTTTATCGTGTATTTAGAATCTATGAATTTAATCGTGAATCGAAAGAACGGCGTAGATTTAATTGTAGTTTTGGCTGGAAAAAGAAGAGTGACGTAAATTAAAATGCTGGTTTACGAGCGAATTTAAAGAGTGTCGTAAATTTAATTGCGATAGAACCGTTAAAACCGTACGGATCCGGTGGAGGAAGTGGCAGTGCAATAATTCTGTTAGAATTTGCTGTATCCACTTAGACATGCTCGACTTTGTCTCTGTCTCTCTCTCTCTCGTGTAAAATGGCGCGAGTACTATTATGCGGCGACTCTGTGGTCTCTGTTACATCCGTAATGAATCGAGCAGGCCAAATTTGTAGTTAGTTCGTTTTGTCGAAACTAATGGTAATGCTGCGATGGTGATGGCAGTTCACGTTCTCGGGAACGGGAATTGCTCGCTTGTAATCGTCCGCTCGGCATCCTTGATCCCATTAGTCGTCGAGATCAACAATGTTGGATCAACAAATCTGTCGGTGCGATCCCTCTCACGGTTTCATTTCTGGTTAAATTGTCGGAATATATTTAATCGCGACAATTAATCTCTGTATTTTAATCGATAGTATCATCATTACTAGATGAGGCGACGATGAGGCCGTTGTCAGAATTCGCCTCTCGTAATCAGTTTGCAAGCAGTTCGTCGCTTCTTGCTTGTCACGTCGTAACATAATCACTACCGCGTGTCGCGACTGCCTCGACACCGCAATTTCTGTTGTATCACCCTTATTAATCGGCATAAGCGCCTGCCGGCTTTTTCATTGCGCTCGCGTTTTCCTTGCGAAATTACGAGTCGCGGTTGCCCCGCGTCGTTTACTCTCGTCTCGCCGAATTCATCATCTCGTGCCGCGCGAAAGTCACGCGATACCATTTCGCAACCAGGTCATCGCATGCTCTCATCCCCTCTTGCCTTCTCTGTTCGGGGTTTCTTCACTTTGGATGGAAGCTCTCCTGTTGGCAACGAAAAGAAGAGCAGTCGATTAAACGAAATTAATGGCTTCGCCACGATGTCGATCGAGGTAATTAGAAGAGAAGGACGAGGAAGAGGATAAAGAGTGGAGGAAGGACGATCCGGTCTAGTATCCACTTTTTTCTCTGTGGCCAAGTATCTTTTTTTTTTCATCGTCGAATGTTCCATCAGTAATAGCATCTCCGTGAAAAGTCGAATATGTGCCAGAATATGTGGAAACTGTAATAACCAGGGATTTGTAAAAATTTAGGAGCGCGATGTTAGAACTGCAGAAGATAAAAGCTATAGGTGGGGAGTTATGGATAGGGTTTTACTGCTCAGATTCTCGCGCGCGCGTAACTTGCGATTTGTAGAAACTGCGATTTGTGGAAGGGAGTAGCGAATGTTAGATTCTCCGCGAAAGTTACGATTTGCGGAATCTGATATACGTGGCAAGAGCAGGACGCAAGCAAATTCTGTAAAGGTTTTGCGGAACGTAGGATTCGAGGAAGGAATCTACAGAAGCTGGGATTCTCGGAACCAAGTGCTGTTTGCGCGCCGATTATTCGTGGAACCTTAAATTTTCACGAAAGCCTCGGATCTCTAGGTTTGTATTCAAGATAGCTGGAATATGGACGATTGAGATTTCCTAGAATTTAAGAGAATTGAAATCGCGGCTCTTTCTCAGTGCGTATGTAATACGGATGTAGGCCGAAGCGTGAAACGTGTGATATATAACGGAACTTAATTCACCTTTGTCATTCACATGCAGATGACACTATCGGCGAGTAATCCATCGCGGAAACTTCTGCGATTCATAGTCACGTGGAAAACTTTCCACTTTCGCATGAAACGTGATGCATGTCGAGGAATCTCGCTCGATAGCTTCTGAAAAGTCCTAACGGTTCTCAGCAAACTTCTGTATAAATAATCGGGCATAACTTTTTATAATAAATATACATTTTATAATAATAAACTTACTTAATAAATTTTTTATTATAAAATATATATTTTTATAATAAATTTTATATATAAATCAACATAGGATTCATAATGGCGCAATTGTTGCGTAATTTTGTAAACTTTATTTTTTTATAATACATTTTTATATAATACAAGTTTTTCAACGTATCAATATTTTTAATACCAGTTGCGGTTACGTTTCACAATTGTAATGTTCGAAATTTTGACAATAAAAATTGAAATAAATCTCGAAATATATGTATAATGTCAGTGTTATGTAACATATCGAGAAACATTTCGATAAATCAATATTCACAAAATTCGAAAATGAGCACAAAGAATAAATGGAATATCACTTTGTTGTACAACTTGCTTAAACATGTGATGTGTGATCGATAAAAATATCCGTATTTCTCATGACTTTGTTACTCATTGTTTTTAGCGTAATGGAATTGTCTTTTTTGTTCGGATGTGTTTAATATTAACATATTCAATCCGACATGTTACTTATGTAATTGTTTTGGCGCAGGGGTGAAAACTGAGGGTTTGTAACCCTTAGTAACCCGAGGCAGACCGACTACGAGTCGGATTATCGACCAAGTGGTGGTCTGGTTTTTCGGGCCGACGACTCGGCTGTGGGGTGTCGACTTTTTTCGCTTGAATTTCCGGCGGATTTTGACACGCGCAGCTGGCTGGGTAAACAGGATTTATCGATTTCTTAGTACATCCCAACCCTCCTGGCAAAAAGCCGTCAGATATAACTGTTTCTTCTTTTTTTCTTGTTCGAGCTTGTTAAATCAAAAAATTGACGGGGCTGGTGGTAGAAGATGTGAGAGAGGATTGATTTTAAGAAGAAATTTCGAAATAACCGCAGGAATATTATCGTTTACGAGGTACGAGTAACAAATTGGAAATACAATAACGGAACAGTATTGAAATCCTTTCTGATCCAGCCGAGATTAAACCATAGAGAAAATATATCCGAACAGTAATTAATATTGACTCCATGGTAATAATTAGCATAAACAATAACCATTAATTCTAGAACGATAACTAATCAATTGTTCGTTGAACTAGGTTGGTATTAAATTTCATCGCTCGTGTTCGAAGAGATATTAATAGTAATATGTATGGTTATATCACAACGCGTTATATAGGGTAAGTTAACATACTTCGTTTATCGGCTCTTTGCTTTTCAACTCGTTCAAAACTTTTCGAACTTTCTCGGTTTCGAAATCCTAAACGAAGATAAGGAAAGTTGTACAACTTTCGGAACAACTATTCCCTTTTAAGGTTGGATACACGCGGAGTTTTATGGAAAGACATCGAAAGATCGAAACGGGCAGATGGAAATCCATTTGTCGGCCGACGTGACAACATCGTCCCGATATTTTCCGGGACACCCCATGTAGAAACCGCGAAAAATGCGGCGCGACGTAAATATCCGTTGTTACGCTGTTTCTTTCACATGTAAATTCTGCAGGACGCATATAAATTGCATTGTTACACGCATTGCCAAGATTTTCCTTCATACGGGCGGAATCGTCGATGATACGGCACCCTTCAAAGTCGCGACCGTATTCCATTTTTACGCAAATTTTGCGCCGGGAAATAAATTCTCGTGTATTATGTCACGTATAATCGTCGCTGATGTCATCATTATGCATAAAAATTATGCATTTCTATCTATGGTCGATGGGGGCAAACCTTAATTAACTCTCTAATGTTAATATATATTAATGTTAAATTAACCACGTTTTTTTAATCTGTCACGAAAATATTCCAGAGTGTAAACGTAAATATCTCAAAGAATGGTTTATTTCTTGTTTCTGTCGCGCACACAATTCCGGAATTTGATGAATTTTGTTGAAGCAGCAAGTTGAAAGAGGTTGGGAACTCACCGGAAAGTTCGAGGCAGGTGACGGAAATGCAGTCCGCTTCCTGTATCGAACAATCGGAACGTGGCGCAACATGCGTGACGAGCCGTTCAAAGGTACACGCAATTTGACGCATTGTGGAGCATATGTTAAGGCCGATACTCCGGCCATGGACAATATATCCCTTTTCGTTCGTCACGTGTTTGCATTACATTGACTATCAATTCTTAGGAATATGTACCGGATGTTCCGCTAGCTTGTATAGCGGTAGGAAATGAGTAATAATGACACACACACACACACACACACACACACACACACACACACACACACACACACACCACACACACACGTACACACACAGGCACGGGAATATAATCGAGAAAATAATATACATCGTGGTTAATGAGTTTCAGCGATGATTAACGATAATTATCATTTGGCATAATAGTTATTATAATTTGATATAGATATATGTTTTGGGACATTCACTTTTTAACATTTATTTCTCGATACTTGTCTTCTCAATTGTTTTCGTATCATTGCGTCGAATCGGAACATTACACGCGCATAAAAAGATGGTCTTTAATTAGTCACGAACTTCCAGTGCAATGCCGCCATTTTTAACGAAGCTTATTCATTACTGCACGGCCTGCTATCAATTATAGTTCATCAGTATTAATTGGCGGTTACGTTGAGAAGTATGGACGGTAAAGGAAAAGTTTCGTCTTTCCTCGACGTGATTAATTCGTTGGATATTGAAATCACTTTAAAAATAAACGTGACAAAAAGTGAAAACAAAGGAACGAGTTGCTTGTCATTGTGTGTTCAACTTTCATTTACATTTTTTTTTAGTTATGACTCGAGGATCAGAGAGACAGGTACACGCGAAGTTACGGAGCGATAATAGTGTAATAGCCGCGTAAAGGAAAGGCATATTTTTAGCGTTTATCGCGCGAACGTTTTGTGCCGGTTATAACCGCTATTGTTACTAAACGAAGGTTTCCTGTAATGGCGGATATCGCAACAATGCGATTCCTCTCGGAAGGTCGCCGCCGAGCGTTCCGCTATTTCATGTCGATAGGATCTCGTTTATCTCCCCTCGAGGCTACGCTGTAGCTGTCTCAAAGGATTAGGATACGAGGATTCCTCCTTCGTTCTCAGTTACAAATATTTTGGCGGAAGATAGTATCTCGCGTGCGATTGGAGAGCCGATATTCAATTTAGGAGATGTCCATGGCGTTCCTTTTCTTGTCCACCTAAAAGAGATCTCGTGATTTTAGGAAAGAAGGAAAAGGAACCAATGTTCGTGGTATGTTGTGATTAATGTATCATGTAATAATTTTTAACAATCTATATTATATTACATTTTATTTTTTGCACAATAATTGAATAATTAATAAGTAAACATTTAAAAATTTCATATTGTTATGCAATATACCAAAATTTTAAATGCATGTAATTCAACTAGAATGTAAATTATAAATATTCTTTATGTTTATATCATACAAATGTAATAATACACGTAACAATTGTAACAATACACATAATATATAATAGTTTAATTGTTACGGACCGAGTTAAAATAATTTATGCCTCGAGTCTCATGACTCACGTCGATAGATAATGCATTTCGCGATTTTTCTACAGGTTGCCATTATCAATGTATTTTGGCACATCAACTTCGCAGTCGGATTGTCACGGTGCGCCCGACGCACATAAATCAAGTGATATATTTTCCTCTCAGTGGGACGATAACGGAGCGGCTATAAATGTGGACTTAAACTCCTTTACGAGAATCCAAAAGATAAACTGGCAGGGTGCCCCTTGCTCACTCGTGCCTCTCCTCGCTTCCCTCTGTCATTTCTTTCCTCCAGTAAGATTCGCGATACTCGATACGTCCATCGTTTTCTTCCATCTCGATTCAGTGCGCTTCGTGAAATCCTAGAACGGTGGTAATGACGAGTATCGGGTTACCCCTTTCCTTAAAGCGTTTTGATCGATCCGGAACGGAAATCCCGGATTCTCTCGGGGAAAAAAAAGGAAGAAAACTCGTGAAGGAATCGGGGCGAAAGCGGTAAAGTAAGAGTCTGACTACGAGTTGGGTATAAAACCGAAACCTAAGTTCTCCATTTCCATACTTTTCAGAGCAGCTAGTAGCAAATTTTTAAAGTTTTACTATCTTCAGAGAAAGAGAGAATTCCTTACTTTTTCAAAATGATATATGTAGCATTTTTACTAATATACAAAATTAAGTTGGAAAGATTGAAAATAATGATTTTTGCTTATATATATATTTATTGCAATGTACTAAAAAACTTTAGAGAACAATGAAACAGAAAAACAGAAAAATAATGATTATTTAATCGTATAAAGCAACTCAAAAATATAACTTATATACAAATTTTAATTATCTTTATCTTTCGTATAAGACTTGAAAAGTCTCTTTATTCTGACATTTTAATATAATTATATTTCAAAAGTAATGTTTATAAAATTATAGAAGCAAATGATGTAGTAATAGAGTAGGAAGTAGTTTAAAAACTTTTATGCTGCAATTTTGTAGCTACGTTTAAACCGTCATTGCGGCCGAATATTCAGCCGGAAAATTGAGATTTTTTTCTAGCAAAGTATGCCTTTAACGTCTTTGCTGTCGGTCCACCGAGATTCGCCATTATTTCTCCTGCGCGCGCGTGTACTCATCCGCCCGTTTGGTCGCTCGCGCGATTTTCACTTACTCCCAAAGTAACAATGTTTACAAGGGAGGCTTTGAGAGCAAACTTCTTTCGTGTCTTCCATCAAAGAGAGAGAGCATAAAGCGATCCGGCGACCCGCGCGTGACATAATATTTGCTGCCCTTTTGTCCAATGGAAATCGCTTCCGCCTTTTGCCTCCTTCCAAAAGAGAAGGGCATTAAATATTCTTTGGTACACGCGCCTCGATCTTTCTTTGTCTGTATTTATAACATTCATTTTCATGTCAGTAGGAATATTTAGTTATTATCGAATCGTAATCTTAGTACAAATTTCTTATTATACTGACGCGAATTATTGAAATAAGTGATGAATAATTTATCAATGTAGTAACAATGAACTGAAAACTGCTGGGAAAATATTTCAAAGCGAAGCCAG
Source organism: Crematogaster levior (assembly GCA_901521435.1). Lineage (NCBI taxonomy): Eukaryota > Metazoa > Arthropoda > Insecta > Hymenoptera > Formicidae > Crematogaster > Crematogaster levior. The sequence continues at coordinate 5,894 of CABEGB010000860.1, read as the reverse complement.
GTAATTGGACTTGAGCTAGAAAGTTTACTGAATAATTGTTAAAAAAAATAAACAGAACTTCTGCAAAAACGCTGCATTTTATTGCGGCGGTAACTGACTAACTTCATTCGGTGCTCGAATTGCGAAGGAAAATAGTATTTTTGTCCACTGCAGCACACGGCCATCCAATTAATCACGACACGCGAATTTTGAATCGACGCTTATTTGATTTTTCGTTGCGAAAACTGTCACATTCGTGATTTCTCGTTTTTAAAGCAGCGTTCTATGAAAAGTTCCGCAATTCCAATTTTCTGACGTTGAGCGATTTCAATCGAGATGGAAGTCTGCATGAATTTAGCCCATTGTCTACTTTTCTGTGAATTTAAGCGAATACATAATGCTTTTCGACTGAAAGGGCGATTTGCTCTTGCCGTGGTGATGCAAGCTTTTCGCGTCAAAGTGTGAAGCTTTTCGAAAGCTTTTTCGACATCTTGGCTCAATAAATATATAATTACTTATACAATTAGTATCTATCAGGAAAAGGACGCATGGTAAATTGTCGATGAAATAATTTCTCGAAGGGAGAGAATTATTTCCACAAAATCTACTGGGAAACGCGACGTCCTTTACGGGTTTACGATTACTACGTAATCCAATAATCTGTCTAACATTACGAGTATCTCGAGTATCTTCCCTCAGGAGACACAAAATAGCCGTTATCAGGCGTGCAATTATGAGCGCGAATCTCGGGATAGTTCGCATAATGATTGGTTTTGCATATGTTCATACGACTAGGGCTTATGATATTATAGAATCAATATTTTGTTTCTAATCAAGATGGAACTCTTTGTGAATTTAGATAATTTATGTCCACTTTTTTATGAGATAATACTTCAATTCTTCGGCTGAAAGAGTAATTTATTCTTGATGCAAGCTTTTTGATATAATATTTGATAAAATATGGTGATTTTTTTTATATCGTAATCTATATTGTCTGTAATAATTAAAAAGTAAAAATTAACGCAAAAATAATTGACTAAATATTGGAAGAATATCGATACTCTACAAAAATTTAAGTATTTTCGATGTGAGATATGTGCGAATCTCGGTGGAGAAGCGTGTAATACTTGTCGAATACTCGTCGAGGACGTGTGTAATCGAAAGATAAAAGTCGCCTCGTAAAAGCGACCGGTTCCAATTCGACGGTCCTTTTTCACGGCTGGTGACACTTTACGACGACGAAACTTTAAATACTTTTCAGTTCTGAAACCTTTCAGGAAAGATCCTTCATAAGGCGCTTTGAGATAGGAGAAGCGAAGGAGCGGATTATCGATGTTAATTAAGAATACAGGTGTCCCTGGCACCGTGCTTGGTCTTAAAAATAAATTGACGCTTCAGCTAGATTATTCTTAGGAAGCGCAGTGTTTAAATTGTAAAGACGAGTTTTAATCGTTAATTAGTTGTCGAGCGAAGTCGACGTTCATGATTTTGTCATTATACGTAAAAATAAACTTAGCTTGTTATCGAGATCAGCGATAGTCTGTGCACATATATATAATACATGCTGATATATATAATACACTTTGAGATATAGATAAATATTATTGGGAAAATTTTTATTTGGAAATATTTCGACTAATTTCTCAAATTAATTATTTTCTTATATTTATCTTCTCTTTTAATACAGAAAATTTAAATATTTTTAAACATCTTCAATTTAATTTTTTTAAAGAGAAAGATATTTTAGCCCGTATTAAAAACTCATTATGTCATTCCGAGTTTTGATTTTGAAATTCAGATTATGCCGATTGACCACTGATGTGGACCGCCTTCGATAATATTATAAATTATTCTAAGCACGTGACTGCGTAAATAATTCCGTACGACCGAGTTCGAGGCGTATCGATCGTTGCGGCTACGGGGAAATGGAAATTCGTGAAAAATGTATGTTCCTGGTAAAATCAGCGATACGTTGCACGGGTTCCATATTTTTCTCTGACGTCGCTTATTGCGTGCATTAATATCGTCCTGGCGATCGTGTGTCGGAAGGATATCAATCTCGCCGAAGTAGCTTGGCGAGAAAACACTCTTTGAGTTGCTGATTTTTGGATTCGCCTCGAAATTCCAAGATTTTCGACTTACGAATCCTCCGTGAAACGCGTTCTCGTTTCTCTTTGACGACATTAAATACATATTGTAGACGTTCTCCTAAAATGAAAATCGATCCGCGAAAGTAATCGACGAAATTTTCTTGTGAACTCCTTAAGCCTTCCCGACGATCGGGACGGATAGTCCACTTTACTTAACACTACCAGAATGAAAGTAACCGCCGTTTTACTCCGGAAAGGAGGATCGTTTGAGGTGGAAAGATGGCGGCGGGGGATTACCTAGTGCAGCGATAAGAGGAAATAACAAAAAGCGCGTCGCGAGAGAATGAAGCTCGGGGGTAATATATCGAGCGTGATTTCGTGATAAAGTATCTTGCACATAACTGTGGATATGTCGATTTGAATATAATAGAAAACATTTTTTATTTTTTTTAGGATAAATATTGTAATTTAATAAAAATTTGTTTATGATCGTAAGTTGCGATGAGACAATTCTGTAAGAGCATTTTCTCTTATATCGATATCTATTTATGTGTATACTGCTATCGTTTATCTATTTATTCCTTTTTTTTCAAAGTGCAAGAAAGCATTAATTTTTTCAGAAAGCATTTAATTGCCAGACACCTTCGTCTCGAGCGAAACATTGTTATCGATTCGCGAATGTGCATGCTTTCAAGTTTGAGAAAAATCCTCTAAGGAGCGATTGCGATGGCGGGCGCCCCGTGGGTGAAAAATCATTTGCATATGCACACTTCGTGCGGATTCCGCCCTTAAAATATTCCGTCCCCGTATCTCCGCTCCAAGTATTTCTTTGAGCAACGCTTCGTGGCCTCTCCACGAATTACCGACGGCAGTATGAAAATCACTGCACTCGATGCTCCTCTAAATTGCAAAACAGTCCGCATAAGTACCAGCACGCTAGAAGGAAGTATAATGCACGTGCACCAGTTCGTATATCTCGCGTTGCGCCTACCATTTTTTCCCACTGCCGAATATATACGTTCCCACATGGGCGAATATATCCGCGCGTATTCGTCGCAATTGCAGTAATTTGCAGATGTGCCTAGGTAATTAGTCGCGAAATAATTTGCACCGCAGTGGGAACGTAAGAGAAAGCGAATGCAAAACACCAACATCCATTTCGCTTTCTGTCTCAGCTGAAAACAGTCGCGAGTCTGGAAACCGATAAAGAGAGAAAGAGAAAGAAGGTGGAAAATCGAACTACTGATATTCAGCGTGTTAAGTATCCCGGGAACACCATCGGGACTCTTGTATCGTGGGGATTATATAGGATTATAACGTCTCAGGGGGGCGCGCGTTATCTCCATTTCCACACGCTTGATATATTCCGCGCGCGGAAATCCGCTGATAAAACGACGCATTCGCAATGAGAGGGAAAAGGAAAGAGCAAACACGTACATATTTACACATTTTAATATTTACCTAATGAACGTGATTAAAATCGCGCGTTTCGCTTAATGTCCGCGTCGCGGTGATTAATATTCGATTATTCCGACGTATTGCAATTGCCGGCAATCCCGCAAACTACCGTCTGTACATAGTGGATACAACGGCGACAATAACGTTGCACGAGGCAGAAGTTGTCTCGGGCAAAGAGAAATCTTTTCGCTTCGCGATGTAATCAAGGGTGCATTACGCGAAAATTGCGAAAAAACGCGGCTTTCAGGTAGACAAGTGTTACTAATATTAAATGTTTCCGCATAAATACGAGCTCCCGGAGTCTCGTAGAAAATTTTTTTTCTGAAAAATAAACTCGGCGAGGAAAAAGTAATTTTTATTTGTGAGAATAATGCAGTGCAATTTAGTTTCTATTATTATTATTACAGAAATTTAGAAAGATTTACTGCAGAATTGTCAGATTAATCTGTTTTTAAATCGATCGATTTGGTGAGAAGATAACTATTCATACAGTGGCATTGTTAATTCTCAAAATATGTGCCGGCAATTATATATGATATATGATATATTTTACACATTGAATCGTCGTAGAGCGATGAAAGGGGAAAAAGGACACGATTCTTTGCTAGCCATATATATGTGTATGGAGATTAAGCGTCCGTTCCTTGGTACCATGTACCTTGGCTAGTCCTGTGATAACGCCCGGCGAGTCCTTATTGACTGGGAACCGGCTAATAATTCGTGAGGTTCGACGACCCGTGTAAAATAGGTTACCGGCATAGGCGATGCTATTGCCTACGTACTATGTGTTCCGAGACTAAGGTCCTATAATAGCGCGATCGGAGCCTTTACGAAGTTTTTGGTGAAGATTAATGCCAGACTCTACGAAAGTACAATATCATGGCTTTTGAATATTATTCGCTTTGACAGACTAGTTTGAACTAGTGTCACAGCTCCCCTTATGTTATATTTGGAAACAAAAAAATTTGTCCTAAGTTGTTCTTGCTCGAAACTATCGAGAAATCCTGAGAGGTCCAAAGAGCTTTCAGAATTTTGCAATTCAAGACGCGCGAATCCGAGGTATCTGAAATATTCAAATTCAGTTCTAAATTTGACGTCCTAGAATTGCAAAGAGATGAATATTTCGAAATAAAATTCATATAGACAATTCATATAAAAACCCGTTAAGGGGTTAAAACTTTGGAAACTGAGGAGCACAAATTGAATAATAGGTAGGATTAGGTTGATAGGTCGTTGATGCTCCCTGGCAACAGTGTTCGGGGCGCAGTGCGGGACGCGGTTATTTCCAGAGAAGATACTCCGTCGAAGTTGCTGTAAATCCTGTGTTCTGTATAGTTCAGAACGGAATGCACGCGCGCGAGATCGTGATCGAGCGCATTGAAACGTTTCGAAGCACATCGCGACCGAGGACTCCATTTAACAGACATAAAACAGATACTCCGCCAAATTTGCCGATAACGTACAACCGCCTCACGATAAACAGAGCGTGCCACTTCCGGGCGCGTATCGGTTTAGGAACTCGTGCTAGAAGCCTTATTAACCACGAATGGCGATGTTCTCCCGTTAAACTATGATTTGGAGTTAAAGTTGTTTTAAAAGTTTGTACTTAAAAGTTTGTACTTTGAACGATTTACTATGAATAATTTTTAGCTATGTTAATACATAACCAATACATAAAACAAGATTCACGAATTGATTATATTATAAAAAAGATTGTCTTATACATTGTACATTTACATTGTCTTATACATTGTACATTTAATTTGTACAAAATTAACATCTTTTTATTTTCAAAATAGACATTTACACATTTTTAATCTATTCGATTTGTCTTTTTATTTTGTAACAAAGATTCTTGATGTTCCATTTTTTGACGAATTTTGACAAAGGTTTCAGATTTGTGGAAAAAAGAAAATAAAAATTGAGTAGATTTCTATTTAATTGAAGAGAACAGTCTTTCATTTTTGTTCTTATTGTTTGTTAAGGATAATCGGTAAAGAAAGCGGGTCGCGGCAATAGACTCTCAGCATGGATTCTCTGAAGGTTGATGACCCAGATGTAAAACAAATTATCTCAGGCGAAGCATCTCGAGAATGATGGTTTTCAGGATAATCGATAAACGGATGTAGATAGGAAAATTCAGAGCTTGACCTATTTTCGCTAACGAAATTGGCGTGCAGAATGTTCGGTTAGTGTCTCGCTTATTCGTTGAATCTATAAAGATTGTATCGTGCATGCATATCATGAGATGCCTTTTCGGAAAGAGAGACTGTATGTCATTGTCGAGAAAGAGGGAGGAGAGTGAAGTAGCATCAATGTGTGTGTGATAATAAGTATAAACAAATCTAAGGGGAATTAGATCGTGGG
>CABEGB010000859.1:236920-347561 GCA_901521435.1 Crematogaster levior | reverse complement strand
GAACTATTTGTTGAGCCATTGCTAGCTTTGTTTCTGCAATTTCATTAAAATATGCTTTAAAAATATTTTAATTATTTTCCTTGTTGTTTTATGATCAACCTTCAATTTATATAAAGACATTTGACTCTGTGAAAAAAGCAAAATAAAATTTTGAATGTTCATATATGTCCAGTAACTTATTAAAATCTAATTGTGCGTTTCAACATTTTATTGTGTACCAAAATTTATATATCAATGACGTGAATCGCAATTATATTCATATGGAAATTTTTGAATAATAACTTTAAATTTGTACACTTATATATTTCATGTAACTTTAATTGAAATAGGGATTGTTATACCAAACTATATTTCAACCTTTTGATTCTCCATTTATATTAAATCACCGTTAATAATATTTTATGTTGACTTCAAGTTTAAATACTCTTTAATTCATGAAACAAGACGAACCTTATTACAATAATTAATTCATGTGTTATTTAACTTGAGATGTTTAAACCATCGAGATCTTATATTTAAATTTTGCATTCATTATTAAATTCACGTCAAGAATTACTCAGTATTTTTGTCGTCACCCTTTCCCCAATCCTCTTAATAACAAAATTTCTTACAGCTAAAAGTGGCAGGAGAATAAAGACAAGTTGCGACAATTAAAACCTCTATTAAATTAAATTCATAACTACAATCTTTTGTTATTACGTAAAATCTATCAGATATAATTAATTAATATACAGATTGCTATTAAATTTTTAATACCTTATTTAATATTCAGGATTATGATTTCAATTATTATTATCATTTTATTTTAGTGACTGCTTTCCATCTTCATTGCCATCCAATAATTTCATGTCCTTCCTTCCTCACGAATTTTAATAATTAATCCTCATTTTGTAAATCCTTACAACATCACTAATTACCCCTCACCGCGTGCGCCCATAAGCCACAGTTTGATTACTGTGCGTGGAGGGCCGTGGATTCCAGAAAGGAGGCGTGCGCCCAAAACTGAAGCGGAGCGACGTGGAGGGCCGCTGATTTTCTCTCCTCAAAATTTCCTTTCGCCGCGTGCGCCCAAAACTTTAGCAGAGCTAGGTGGAGGGCCGTGGGTCCCAACCAGGTGGCGTGAGCCTTAGGCCGTCACCTTTCCTTTAATGATAAATCCGTTTAGAATAACCATTTTAAATTTTCCTTCCAGTCACAACAATTGAAATTTCGAATAATTAAATTGGTGTTCTAGCGAAGTTTTCTTTCATCATTATAACAACCATTTGTCTTATTCAATTTTACTCGAATACCCATACGGTCATTTTCAGTTCTTTTAGTATTTTTATTTTTATTTTTGCATTAGCAACTTGTCTCTGCCTGAAGAAATAAAAGATTTTACCAACTATATATTGTGCCCTTTATTCTGTCTATATTTATGATTGATTTGAATGACTCGGGTACTACTGTTATTATTATTATTATGGTTCTTTTATTTATTATGTGTTATTGAAATTATTATTGCCCTTTTTATTCACTATATTATTGAATATTTTATGTATGGACATTTTAATTTAAATACTTGTGATCTGTCGGTATCACTACTATTAATTTTATTGCAAACCCGAGTAGTTTCAATAAACGTCGCGAGGAGGCGCCCCCATCGGCCAATTCGGGAGCAGCGTTCCTCGTTCACAAAACGAGCCAAGAAGGGATAAATCATTTTATTAAAATAAATAAATCATTCATTGTACTAATCTTATTCATTCATTTGACCCTTCTGTGACGACAGCTCTCGCCAATCCCCGGTAAAGCCTGTGTAAGCAGGTTGACTGAAAATCAACAAAGGAGAGCACCTTCGCAGTTGCACCGAGGTAGCACCTGTGTAGGAAAATATTGCGAACCGCGGATCAGTTTGATCGGTTCCAATTCAAGACCCATTACTCGCGATTTCCATTAACGTAGAATTCATCTTATTTTATCTTATCTTATTTTATCTTGAACCGCGGGACGTAACAGGAAAATTTTTGGTGGCAGCGGTGGGATTGGAAAAGTAAAATTGGAAAAGGTCGTTCACAGAGGTTGAAGGAATAGGGTTTTACTTAATCAATTTTAATTGCCTTGTTAATAATGGCTCATAATACTCGCTCCCAGTCATCGCGTACCTCTTCTGAAGTAAGTGAACCAACCCTTGCGGAAATCGAAATCTTACAAAAACAAATGAATGAAAAAGATAAGCTCCTTCGTGAACAAGCAGAGGCTTTAAGGAGGAGACAGAATGAATTAGAAAAACGGGAACGCGAACTTTCTAGAGGAACTACCGCTGCGGTAGACATACAAGATCTTACAAACATACTCGCTAATCTTCGCCATGATCTCGGTAAACTCAATCAACTTCCTAACGAAATGGAACGTTTAGGTTCTTTTGTCAGTGAATTACATCTCCAAATGTTAGACATACGTAATCAAACTGCTATCCCTGATTTTCCCGAATCTCTGTTCAATGACGAACCTCCATCTTCCGCACCTCCTCAACCCCCCTCTACTTATAACTCTCATCCACCCCCTCCCCAAATGGAGTCCCCTTATATGCGAGTTAAGGACGTTATAGATGGAATTCCACGTTACGATGGGCAAAGGATGTCTGTCTATCAATTTGCTAAAATTTGTGAACGAACACTCAAACTTATATCCCCTATGCATGAATATCAGTTCGTTCAAATCATTGTTAATAAACTACAGGGCCACGCGTACACTGCTGTTGAGGGAATGCAATTTTCTGATGTCTCTTCTCTTACTCGTCACTTAAAATCAATTTTCGGTCATAACAAGTCTTTGAATCAATACCGAGGAGAACTCGGGAATATCTACATGTTTCCCAACGAAAATCTTTTTAGTTATATCGAACGAATTAAAGAATTGAAGAATGCTATCATAGATGGAGAAATGGAAAATCCTTCTGGGTTACGGGAATTACACATCCGTGACCAAATCGATAAAGAGGCCTGTGATAGTTTTGTTAAGGGTCTGCCTTCTGATTTATTGGTGCGATTACAATTACACGGGGGTTATTTCACGTTAGATGATGCCATTGCCAATGCTATTCAACTCTCGAAAACCCTCGAGGCTGAAGCGCGCCGACAGAAATCTCAAATGTCTTCGAAACCTCCTCTTTCTCCCCCACGTGTAGACTTATCCACCACGGTCTGCTTCTCAATATCCAAACACTGCAGGCTCATATCGTCCATTTATTAAACCCCTTGTCCCTGGGCAGTTAGGTCCCAACTTTCCTGAGGGTAAAGTCTGTAATTATTGCAAAACCCCGGGACATCTCATTAATGAATGTCGTAAACTCGCTTACCGTCGTGCATGGTTAAACAATCAACGTTCCCCTAATAACTCTTCTGCCAATCAGCCTGTTGCCGGACCATCCGAACAACCTACTACTATTCTCAGAAATCCGGAAAACATAACGGGCGTTCCGGTAAACGATGGTGTCCGCCCGAACGCCGAGAATCAAGGGCACCAAAATCAAAACTTAGCGCGGACGGTACCAAAATCAAAACTTAGCGCGGACGTACGATTCAGCAATGCGACATAATTCCCGCAGCGCGAACGAACATTATCTGCGCAGACCATGATCCCAATATTACTCTTTCGTCGCCTAATTTAAAATACCCTTGTTTGTTTATGGTTGATTCAGGATCTGGAATCAATCTTATAAAAAAGGAATGCATCGAAGAAACGATTACTTATGAAAAACAGGATAATTTTGCTTTGCAAGGAATCTCCCCTGAACCCATATATACTCTCGGTTCTCTTACTATTTCTTTACTCGGGCGAGAAACCAAGTTCTATGTAGTACCTAACGATATTGCCTTCCCACAACACGGAGTTTTGGGAACGGATTTCTTTAAAAAACATAACGTTATCATTAACTTCGAAGAGAAATGTTTACAATATAACGGATCGAGCATTCCTTTTACTGAAACAAAATACATAAGAGTCAAACCAAGATCTGTCACTCCATTTTACGTTTTCATTTCTAATCCTGAATTAAAGGTTGGATATCTTCCACTCTTAAAGCCCATTGACGGTCTTTATCTTGGCAACGCTATAGTTACCAATTTAAATGGAAAGGCACACCTTCCAATTTTTAATACCACGGACGAGGAGTATGATATAGAGGTACCTGTGACTACACTACATGAGTATAACACATATGATGATTGTATTTGCGATGTAAGCAGAAATAATACCTTTAGTCATGACAAATCTTCCGGAGGTCTCGATATTAATTCCAAATCCATTAAATACTCTGAATATTCTGAAATCCCTTCTACTCCTATTTCCATTAATTCTCATGATACCCGGGAACTCTACCTCGAGTCTGAGCCACCCCGTGGTGACACTGATTCTTTAGAGCATCAGTTGTCCACAGGTCATCCTTTTTCTACTTCCAATTTATCATTGAATTTTAACGAAAGTCTGAGAGATTCTCTTACCCCCTTTGGTACTCCGCACCTAGGTGTTGGAGGTGCTGTGTTAACAGCCGACGGCCGTTCTGTTCCCTCCCCCACTGAATCTTGTTTTTACGAATCTCCCATATTTTCTAATTCTCGCGGTAATACTGTAGATACTCTAAGGTGTTCCTACTTCGGTTCTGGAATAGCTTCGGGTGCCACTGATCTCTTAAGACATCAGTCGGCCACAGGTCGTCCCAACAGTTTTACTGTCCAAGTTCTTACTAATTCTTCTAATTCCGACGACGAGTCTAATGACCGCGTCCAAATCATTTTACAACTTCTGCGTACGGATCATCTCAATCACGAAGAGCGAGAGGATCTGGTACAGCTCATTTCTCAATATTCAGATAGATTTCAATTACCTCATGATTTTTTAGAATGCACTCATGCTACTCAACATGTTATTCACACTATTAATAATGTGCCAATCCACGTCAAACAATATCGTTTTCCACCAGTTCATAAGGAAGAAATTGATCGTCAAGTTAATAAGTTATTAAAGGAAAATATCATAGAACCTTCTACTTCCCCATATAATTCACCTCTATGGATTGTACCCAAAAAGCCTGATTCATCAGGGAATAAACGTTGGCGAATGGTTATAGACTTCAGGAACTTAAACGAAAAAACTATCGGTGACGCGTATCCCCTCCCTAATATCACTGACATTCTTGACCAACTTGGTAGTGCCAAATATTTTTCTGTGCTTGACCTAGCTTCAGGTTTTCATCAAATACCAATGGATCCTAAGGACGCCCCTAAAACCGCCTTCTCAACCCCCTACGGTCATTATCAATTTAAGCGAATGCCCTTCGGTCTTAAAAATGCCCCTGCTACTTTTCAACGTCTAATGGATAACGTTCTGTCCGGTTTGCAAGGTATTGAGTTATTTGTTTATATGGATGATATAGTTATTTATGCGCGATCTCTACAAGAACATACTATTAAATTCTCCCGATTGATGAAACGATTGAAAGAGGCGAATCTAAAACTTCAGCCAGATAAGTGCGAATTCTTACGGAAGGAAGTTGCCTATCTAGGACACATTATTAGCGCTGATGGTGTTAAGCCTGACCCTAATAAAATAAATTCAGTAATAAACTTTCCCCAACCGCGAAACCCCAAAAACATAAAGCAGTTTCTGGGATTAGTTGGATACTATAGGAGATTCATTCCACAATTCTCTAAGATAGCAAAACCTCTAACTGACCTACTAAAGAAAGACAGGTCGTTCCAATGGAACGATCCGCAGGTTTTAGCTTTTAATACCTTAAGAAACGCTCTTTGCACCAAACCCATTCTACAATACCCAGATTTCTCGAAACCTTTCATATTAACTACTGACGCTTCCGGCTACGCCATTGGCGGAGTTTTAAGCCAAGGAAGTGTTGGAAAAGATTTACCAATTGCATACGTCTCTCGTACTTTAAATGAGACAGAGCAAAGATATTCTACAATAGAAAAGGAATGTTTAGCCATAGTTTATTGCATATCGCACTTTAGACCCTACTTGTACGGTAAAATGTTTACTATCGTCACTGATCACAAACCCCTAGTGTGGTTGTGCTCAATTAAGGACCCTTCTTCACGCTTATGGAAATGGAGAACTAAATTATCCGAATACGAATTCGAAATTTATTATAAAAAGGGATCTTTAAATAACAATGCTGATGCGTTATCTCGAAACCCTCCCTCCATTCTCACACTTATGGTGCAACCCATAATTCCAGAACTTGTTGACGAATCATCCAATGAATCTATATCATCTGCACTTACTAAGCCACGTTCCAAACCCGTCACTATTTCTTTCCCACCGGAGCTTTCCCCCCCCGAACTTTTACCTTCTGTCTCTCCTGAACCAGTCGATGTAGAAATGCATGATGTCGCCGAATTATCAAAGGACGATTCTAGCCTTGAAGATTTTTCCCCTTACAGTTCTTCTGATTCTGAATCTGAAGAAGCACCCCCTTCTCGAATAGTCCCTGTCTTAGAACAATCTGGGATGGATAAAATTAATATTAAGTACTCCCGCGATGGGTTGGTACCTCAAAAGGATAACCTAGTTATATTTATTTCCATGAATGGATTACCTTTTGACGATGGTGCCAAAGAATTACAAGCCGCCTCCTCATTCCCCCAGTATAAATCTTTGACGTTTGAACGAGCCAACGTAATATCTATTAGTTCGAAATTTTTGATCTCGTTGCCTGTAAAATTTAATTCACACCTTCTAGTTGAGCCTAGTAATGTAAAGAGTTGCATAGAGTCACTCAGGGATGTTGTAACAGAGCTCGAACTATCCTCTTTCAGTATACGAAAAACAAACTTCGATTTTATTTCCTGGGCTTACATATATAAAGTTCTATATGATTATTTAAAGGATCTTTCTATTAATGTTACCATTTGTAAGGGTTTAGTACGCGTACCCGTAGAAGAAGAGCGTGCCCCTTTAGTATTAGAAAATCATTCTTCTGCAAGTGGTGGTCATAAGGGCGTGACCAAAACTTATAACAGAATGCGCCCCCATTTTTATTGGAAAACTATGAAACAAGATATTCAAGAATTTATTAGAAGATGTCGGGTTTGTCAACTTAAAAAATTGACCAGAATTAAAACTAGACAACCAATGGTAATAACGGACACACCAGGAAATGCTTTTGATAAAGTCTCTCTCGATATAATGGGACCCTTACCTACCACAACCCGTGGCAATTCCTATATCCTTACCATGCAGGATTTATTAACTAAATATTCGGTTGCTGTTCCCCTCGCTGAAACCACTTCCCTTTCCATAGCGAATGCTTTTACAAAAAATTTTATTTGCATTTATAGTGCCCCTAAGGCCATTTTGACGGATCAAGGCGCGAATTTCCTCTCCGCGTTAATGCGGAACTTAGCGAAACGATTCAATATTAAACACTATAAAACTACCGCGTACCACCCACAGGGCAATGGGTCTATAGAACGTTCGCATCATGTAATTATGGAATACTTGAAAACTCAAGTGCAAAAGGAAAAGGATTGGGACGATCACATACCTTTAGCCATGTTTTCTTATAATACTAGTGTTCATGAAGGAACAAAATATACTCCTTTCGAATTAATCTTCGGTCGTCTTCCCCGTTTACCCGTAGCTTACCCTCCTATTGAAGAAGACACTCTCGTTACCTACCCTGAATATTTAACCAATCTTTTCAATCGTCTATACGACATACAAAACGAAGCTCGCGAAAATTTAATTCAAGCAAAAGAAAGAAGTAAAAGGTACTACGATCGCCGCGTTAATACAGTTACCTTTCATGAGGGCGACTATGTATACTTGTTAAAGGAACCACGAAAGGGAAAATTCAGTGACCAATATACGGGACCTTATCAAATTTTAGAAGTAAATAGCGAAACCAATAACGTGACTATCCATTGTAAAAATAAACCACGAATAGTCCATCAAGACAAATTAAAATTAGCCCCGTTTGATCCGGGATGAACAAACCATTTTATATTTCTAGGCCCCAGTCGAGCTGAGCTCACTGAAGTGATCCGGTACTCCACTTCACTTCATCTCCATTTATTCGGTATTATTTTTATTCATCTTATTTTCTTTTACTTCTACTTTAATTAATTTTTCTTTTTCAAAATGCAAAATACTGTCTGTATAGCCCCTTTAGATGTAAGATGTCGAATCACTATACGCGTTCTTAATAAATTAACCAACCAACTTACTTGTTTAAATTGCCAGGATATTTCAAGTCTTTCCTTAAATAACGATTCTCAATATAAAATAATAACTAATCACGATATCGTTAGAGGACCATATGAGTCCTACTGTTGTCATAGATGCTTTCAGGAAATAACTACGAATTTACCTATCCATACTTGTACAACTTGTACAGATTCTTATAAGTTTTTGTTGAATCATTTTGGAAAGAGGTTTATAAATCCTCATTATACATATTTCAAATTCGATAACATTCACAGACATTTGAATCATATAACTAGCAGCATCTGCCTCCCCCGTACAAATCATTACGAAAATTACGCTCGTCTTTTTAGATAAAATGTGCCCGCCAGAAATCAGCAGGTGTCCCAGACCGCCTACGTTACTCGTCGATTACCCTTGGTTCGCCGAATGTTATTGTTTTCGAGCGTATGGCAATCAAAGAACGTATTCCTCCCCAATAATATGCAACCACTGTTATTCTAACTTGGATTATCCTGAAGGCTACAATATTTCAGAATTTCACAGTCTTGTATATGGCAGTATTAATAACGAAATTAATTGTTTCCATTGCGAAAGAGATATGAGATACGTTAGAAGAGCTGTAAATTGTGATGACTGTTTCTTAAAATTTATGAATATAGTCGGGGCCTTACGACGAGAAAATTACGACGTTAGTGCGGTATCTCGTCTCTACTACGATCTAATTGACGATGAGCTTGTAACTCTACATTTACATAATCCTAATGGAGTTCGTGAAAACAGGGTACTAACACTATAACCACTGTACTACTGATGGCTTAACACTAATATATCAACTTAATGCTAATATATCAACTTTGCATGTAATTACTAATCCAATCATAATCCTTAAGTTTAACAACTATTATCCTATATACTAAGTTAGAATTATAACTGCTTTGAAATTAGTGTATGTTCGAGTCATTTTGTATAACCGATACCATATACTATAACCAAATATTATTTTGTTTTGTTAGATAAAATGTGTCCTCCGAAATTCAACGGGAGTCACAGATCACCCACTAGATACACTGACTATCTTTGGTTTAGTGAGTGTTATTGTATTCGCGCATTCGGCCGGCAGATCAGCAATGAACATCGGCCGATATGCCACAATTGTTATATAAAAAAGGGCCGACCGAATCACTACCGGTTTTCAGAATTTCACAGCCTTATGTACAATAGCACCATTCCTAGATTTGCATGTCTGGAATGTCGCAAAAATTTAAGACATGATACGAGAGCAATTGAATGCAACGGGTGCTTTCTTGCACTCATGAATGTAATCGGTATTTTGCGGCAGGATAATTATGACATCCATGCTGTATCGGAACTTCACTATGATTTGACCGATGATAAAATTGTAATACTAAATCTACACGATTCTAATAACATCCAAGGGGATGGGACATTAACGCTATAATTATTGCTATTATCGACCATGCTTTCAATTAATCTGATATTATGCCTACATTGTCTTAAGTCATAACTCGCGCACATACACATACTTATATAGCGAGGAAGTTAAAATTATATACTCATATTTACTATTTGACTGTACTTTAGTGTTACATTAACAATATAATATAATCCAATTGTTACAGACAATGACCTTTCTTATTTTATTTCTATTTTTAATTATAAGTCAACCCGTTATATCCTTAATCGGATTTGATTGTGGCGGACGTCATCTTAACATCACAACTGTTTCATTACTTGGAGCTGGTGAATGTGATTTAGAACATAAAATTACTACTTCTTCTGAGATATACATTCAACTTCTTCAACTTTCCGATTACAATTACGCCGAGGTTATGCAGTGTAAGGTGGAAATACTACGTACCATTTACCATTGTGGGATGCACTCCCATATTTCAATCGTTACGGGAGGACAAATCTCTTACCTCGCAGAAATCTCCCAATCACGATGTCAACGTATGTTCAACGAAGGAATTTTAAGGATTGGCGGTACCGGTGATTTCGTCGATGGACTCAAGGCCAACCACACCACTTCACGTAGTGTCACACTAGCCGGCACTACTCATCACGATGGATCTTGTAAAGGAACACAATATTCTGACCCATATGGAACTTGGGATGACGTCGTCGTCCAGGCCGTCGTCCAGGTTACCTTGAAGACTGCATATGTCCCTGTCAAGGTGGACACAGGAAAGATCATACTAAAATCTGGAACCATCTGCACCCTCAGCGATGGATTCTGCCTTGATTCTGACGATGGATACACATTCTGGAAACCTATGCCAACGTCATCTTGTAATTTTCACCAATACGATGTCCTTTACGAAGGACCTGCTACAAAAACTACCGGTGACACAACCCATTCACCCGTTGTATATAGCCTAATTACTGAAGATATCACTTTTGCTCTCACGCAAACAAAGGAACAACCTCTCTGCGGATATACACTCTTACGGACTGAGCACCCTAAACTTTTTATATTGGAAACCAAAAAGGGAGATGCCTTCGCTCACCGAGGCTCCATCCCTATCAATAATTTAGATATCTTCACTTATGTAAATTCAAAATTTGTCTATGTGGAAAAACACCTAAGGAACCAGATGACAGCCCTTTATTATAACGTTATACAGCAAAAATGCGAACTGGAACGAGAAGTAATCACTAATACATTATCTTTCGCCACTCTACAACCAGACGAATTCGCCTACAGATTGATGAAAGGACCCGGTTATATGGCAGTCGCCGCCGGAGAAGCCATCCACATAGTAAAATGCATCCCAGTTAACGCTGTCGTCAGAAAAACCGAAGAATGTTATTTAGAGTTGCCTGTTTCTGTAAGGAATGCTTCTCTTTTCCTAACCCCAAAATCACGTATCTTAACCCGTTTTGGCAACCAAAAGGAATGCAGTTATGAGCTTCCGACACTATATAAAATCGAAGATACTTGGATTCAGTTAACTCCACAAGCACATATTCATCAGCAAGATCCTCAGCAACTAAAACCTTTGACTCAACTCACCTGGAACTATTTGACCCCAGGACATCTCGCCATCAGCGGTATTTATTCTCCTACGGACATCGAAAGATTACGTAACCATATTATGTTTCCAGCAGAGAAACCAGCTTTATTAAACTCCATGGCACGTGGAATAACCGGTCATACACTAGGAGACGACTCCATATCCTTATACAATCTATTAGATGAAGACACTTTAAATAAAATTGCCGAGAGTGCTGCTTCTCGCATCTGGAACGGATTCATTACTTTTGGATCTGCCACCGCCGGAGTATTCGGCATTTTTCTAATCATCCGCCTTATTAAACTGACAATCGACACTGCAATCCACGGATACGCTCTTCATTCAGCCTACGGATGCACACTTCATCTCTTCGGAGCCCTGTGGAGCTCTATAACGCATCTCCTACTCCATCTGGCCCGAGGACCTGTCCGAGAAAATAAACAACGATCTCCGGACAAGGAACAAGAGGAACCACTCCAGGTAGTAAAAGCAGTTGATCCTTCAGCTCCTTCAATTTCCGTACCTACGAGTAACATTATTACACAACCAATGATATATCGAGATTTGAGCGATCGTCTCTATCAAATAGAGAAAACTCCTACGAATACATCGGAGTTTTCTCCTAAATAAGAAGGGGGATGTGACGTCCCGCCAATTTTTAAAATTCTAAAAACTCTCTTATCTTATAATTTTTGCGTTACTAGATACTTATTCACAATTTTACGTTATTGCGAATTATCTCTTCCCTTTTTTCCACTACTATACATAGATATATATATACTCCAGTATTAAAATCATTATTTTCTATAATACTTACCACTTTATTGTACTATTTTGTTATTAATTACATTTTATTACATTATTTCTATTATTAATATATTTTTCTATAAATTGCTATTTCCTTATACTCTTGTTATATATATATATATATATCTAATATGCAACAAGACGTTGCTATTGGAAAGATGGAAAAATTAGAAAACGAAATAAAAAGGAAGAAAAACGTAAAATCTAAAAAACACGTAAAAACTAATTATATTAATTGAATTCACTACTAACGTCTCACTCAGTATATGCCGCGACTTCCATGCATAGGGAGTCTCATTATATATATTTTGTTATTGGCACAGCATATCAATCACTATAACTTTAATTAATACCATATACTATATTTACAATAAGACACAATACGCATATATATATATATATTGTCATGATGCGGGCAATGCACTCGGATAATCATCTTTAATAAGTGACTAAGAAAAGGTAAGGAAACCCAATAAAAACTATAAAAATTAAAATCAAATATAAAAATAAATCTTGCATACTTATCGAATTATATTAATATCTTCTAAATTATTTATATGTTACACTATATTTAATCATTGCTTCACTATAAAATATAATCTTACCTTTATATTCGCTTATACTTTGTCACATAGTGAGTTAATTAAAAATATAAAAATCAAATAAAAATTATAAAACGCAAAACTATTAAAAACAAGAGTTGGTAGCGTCATAACTCGTTGCGTAACCATTACTATCGCCGAAATATTATAAGGCTATTTCATAATACTCTATTTCGATTTGAATATATAATTCGTTATTTTACATCATAAGTAATCTAACGTCGCTTCTGTCGAACGAATAAGTTATTTTAGATTACCTAATTATCTAGAAAAGCGACTAAGAGATGTGGGTTTTTACAATAAGTAACTAATAATTTTTATTACTTATGTTTGCTTCGCTTCACTAATGCTAATACTTCCGCTATAATTCCCCGTTATAACATTTATCAATCCACTATTAAATCATTATATTATATAAAATAAACTCAAATAAAATTATAAAATATAAAATCAACTAAAAAGGTTATAATATATATATATTCTCATACGTTTATTGCATTATACAGATGTTAGATATGAATTAATTAACAAATATACATATACAATTAAGTTACCTTTTAATTTGTATAAATAACCGTTTATAAGGGTAATATGTATAAGAATTTTCAGGCCTCTAATTGCAACTATTTTCCAAATATTAATAACTATTTTCTCATTAGTTAATTTTTCATAAAATTTTGATACAATTCGAAAGAGCCTTTTAAACCAAAACCAATGCAATTCTCTGCTTTCCAGAGTTCTTCTTAATTCACGAACTATTGCCGAAAACTGTTCCTAAAGAATATTCATGTAATCCCTATAGTACGACTCTTTCTCTACATATATATATACACATACTCTATGTCCGCACAGCTGAGCGTTCCTGTGTGCACGACCGCTGCTGCATTCCTATGTGCCTCGGGCGCGCATCTAATGGATTATTTCTTTTATTTAATTGCTGATATCTTCTAGAAATGATCCGCGTATCATCTTTATTTGATTTCGTAATTTTATCATAATATCCATCCCTTTTATGCGTTGTCCACATACGAACACCAAATCTGCTTCCGTATTAAACTTATTCACTCTAACCTTATTAATCTATCTCTGTCTTATGCATATGTCTTATAGACAAGAGCTTGATCTTCTAAGCGACTTGCTTTTTATTTAATCGTTTTTGCCTTTTACATATAACCCTACATATAATCCTTACATATAATCTTTATTAAGCTTTCGCTCGCATTTATATAATATTGTTAATGCACAATTACTATATGAAAATCTATCGAACCTCCCCTGTTCAATACTTTATTATTCATATGTTATATTTTGATAAATTTGTTATTTTCGTCGCTCTCACATATATGCGTTAATATTAAGAAACCGCTTGCAACAACCTTGACGGAAAAATATCTATTTCGCTCTTTATCAAAGTAACGAGTCTCAACAATGTATGCCGCGCCAGGCTACCACGAAATAGTTGTTGAATTAAAATTTGCAGCCGCCTAAACGTCTAGCAGATAAGGCGAGGAAAATACTCGGGTTACAATTTTAGTTTATTTAATAGTTCGTCACTAGGATGATGCAAGCTAACGTGACACAGATTCGTACGTCACGATTTCCTACCCTTTACATTTTGCATTTAAGAGCGTACTCCCTACTCTATGTACACCCCCTCCGTTGAAATTGCGAGGGCCCGAAAAATCCGTCGCAACCTACTAGAGGAGCGAGAAAAGGTCGACAGAAAGATCAGAGGTTTTGAAGTGAAAGCACGCGCGAATTTTTCAGCAAAATTTGAACTTAGAATATTTTCGCGAGTTATTTGTAGTTATACGTATACATCATTGTCAATTGAAGTTTTTATAAGACAGAAAGATCAAAGGTTTCAGGGCGGAAAGACGCGCTCCGCCATAGCCAAGAAAAGAACTTAGAATATTTTCGTGAGTCGTCAACGTATTATCAATTGAAGTTACTATAAATCAGAGGAACCGGGAGTTTCAAGGAAAGGGAGCGGAGGTTGAAGCGCAAAGACGAACAGTTACGTAAGCACAGTAAGTTCCTCAACCCTTATTTCTGTACCTTTTTTCGCTAATTTCAACGGCCGAACCGAGTTATTGTTAAAATCCGCCACTTCATGGTACTCGATTTTTGATATTTTACGTCCCCCTTCATTAACTTTATTATTCACAAATTGTGTCAATTCCCCTTTTTCCTTTCATTAATTGTTACAAATTGAGATTTTTATTAATTTTTGATTAAGTCACTTGATTTCTATACGCCAATATTACTAAGTCACTAGCATTCACATAAATTGTACAAATTGTAATTATTAGGTTCCGAATGTGCTAGTGTTAATCCGAACGGCTGATTTTACTTAAATCCTGCGCCTTTTACAAGTGTTCAACTATAAACATATTAATGAAGTTTTACATATTTACGTCGTAAGCCTATATCACCAGGCTACCTTTACTTGTCAAGAATTTTGAATCCATCATTTTTATTAAATTACAACCGCGGAATCATATCCAAGGGATCGCCGTACGCTCCCTTATTGTTAATTCGATCGATTGTTGTGACAATTTATCAGAAAATATATTTGAACGCTTGAATTTTGTAATTTCCACAATTGTAACTTAATATTAAAAACCCTAATACGGAACATCTATGAACTATTTGTTGAGCCATTGCTAGCTTTGTTTCTGCAATTTCATTAAAATATGCTTTAAAAATATTTTAATTATTTTCCTTGTTGTTTTATGATCAACCTTCAATTTATATAAAGACATTTGACTCTGTGAAAAAAGCAAAATAAAATTTTGAATGTTCATATATGTCCAGTAACTTATTAAAATCTAATTGTGCGTTTCAACATTTTATAGTGTACCAAAATTTATATATCAATGACGTGAATCGCAATTATATTCATATGGAAATTTTTGAATAATAACTTTAAATTTGTACACTTATATATTTCATGTAACTTTAATTGAAATAGGGATTGTTATACCAAACTATATTTCAACCTTTTGATTCTCCATTTATATTAAATCACCGTTAATAATATTTTATGTTGACTTCAAGTTTAAATACTCTTTAATTCATGAAACAAGACGAACCTTATTACAATAATTAATTCATGTGTTATTTAACTTGAGATGTTCAAACCATCGAGATCTTATATTTAAATTTTGCATTCTTTATTAAATTCACGTCAAGAATTACTCAGTATTTTTGTCGTCACCCTTTCCCCAATCCTCTTAATAACAAAATTTCTTACAGCTAAAAGTGGCAGGAGAATAAAGACAAGTTGCGACAATTAAAACCTCTATTAAACTAAATTCATAACTACAATCTTTTGTTATTACGTAAAATCTATCAGATATAATTAATTAATATACAGATTGCTATTAAATTTTTAATACCTTATTTAATATTCAGGATTATGATTTCAATTATTATTATCATTTTATTTTAGTGACTGCTTTCCATCTTCATTGCCATCCAATAATTTCATGTCCTTCCTTCCTCACGAATTTTAATAATTAATCCTCATTTTGTAAATCCTTACAACATCACTAATTACCCCTCACCGCGTGCGCCCATAAGCCACAGTTTGATTACTGTGCGTGGAGGGCCGTGGATTCCAGAAAGGAGGCGTGCGCCCAAAACTGAAGCGGAGCGACGTGGAGGGCCGCTGATTTTCTCTCCTCAAAATTTCCTTTCGCCGCGTGCGCCCAAAACTTTAGCAGAGCTAGGTGGAGGGCCGTGGGTCCCAACCAGGTGGCGTGAGCCTTAGGCCGTCACCTTTCCTTTAATGATAAATCCGTTTAGAATAACCATTTTAAATTTTCCTTCCAGTCACAACAATTGAAATTTCGAATAATTAAATTGGTGTTCTAGCGAAGTTTTCTTTCATCATTATAACAACCATTTGTCTTATTCAATTTTACTCGAATACCCATACGGTCATTTTCAGTTCTTTTAGTATTTTTATTTTTATTTTTGCATTAGCAACTTGTCTCTGCCTGAAGAAATAAAAGATTTTACCAACTATATATTGTGCCCTTTATTCTGTCTATATTTATGATTGATTTGAATGACTCGGGTACTACTGTTATTATTATTATTATGGTTCTTTTATTTATTATGTGTTATTGAAATTATTATTGCCCTTTTTATTCACTATATTATTGAATATTTTATGTATGGACATTTTAATTTAAATACTTGTGATCTGTCGGTATCACTACTATTAATTTTATTGCAAACCCGAGTAGTTTCAATAAACGTCGCGAGGAGGCGCCCCCATCGGCCAATTCGGGAGCAGCGTTCACAAAACGAGCCAAGAAGGGATAAATCATTTTATTAAAATAAATAAATCATTCATTGTACTAATCTTATTCATTCATTTGACCCTTCTGTGACGACAGCTCTCGCCAATCCCCGGTAAAGCCTGTGTAAGCAGGTTGACTGAAAATCAACAAAGGAGAGCACCTTCGCAGTTGCACCGAGGTAGCACCTGTGTAGGAAAATATTGCGAACCGCGGATCAGTTTGATCGGTTCCAATTCAAGACCCATTACTCGCGATTTCCATTAACGTAGAATTCATCTTATTTTATCTTATCTTATTTTATCTTGAACCGCGGGACGTAACACTTGCACGGAATGACAGCCAATAAGAAACGGGCACAGTATCATGGCGATTTTACCTCCGCTCCCTCCCGCACTGGCTTCCGCCCCGCAACGATATGCTCCGTCCCTATACTTTCCTACGTCTATGATATGGCTATATGGCGCTATTTTTGACCGTGAAGGTAGCCACTAGTCGGCCATTTGTGTTCATCAACTCCGTGAAAGTAGACTTTCTTTCCCCTTACTTTTTGAGCTTCACCCGCGGAATTAAGCGGGAAACACAGACTTTTGCATAATGCATAATACATATGCATAAGAAATTCGATTGGTCGAATTCCTTATGCACTAGAGATCTCGATATAAATAGAGAAGCGACAACGGTGATCGATACGTGCGATATATCGCAAAAGGCAGCCATGTTAGTTCCACACAATAAAGCCGACGGCACGTAATAAGCACGAGAGTGAGAGAGAGCGAAAGACGCTCGCTTTCTCTCGCTCTCATGCGTCTTGGTCATGTGATTCAGAGAGCCAATCAAACCGAACCCCTCATTGTCGCTTCTCTATTTATATCGAGATCTCTATTATGCACATGCTAACGGACCAATCAAATTTCTTATGCATATGTGTAATGCGTTATGCAATGCTGTGCTCCCCGCCTTAAGGCGCCTGCAGACCAGAGCGGTGAAGCGGCGAGCGGCGGAGCGGTATCCAATGAGCGTACAGCTTTTTAGAAAAAGCTGTACGCTCATTGGATACCGCTCCGCCGCTCGCCGCTTCACCGCTCTGGTCTGCAGGCGCCTTTATACTCTGTCCATTTATTTCTTACGTTTATGGTTTGTTCTTCATGCTGCACTACTGAACTGGTGCAATAAGTTAGAGTGAAAAAATATATATTTGTCTCATTCTAACTTATTGCACCAGTTGAGCAGTGCAGCTATAAAGAACAGGCCCTATATGAGTATTGTTTACACATCAGTCAGCTGAGTTGTAGCTTGAACTTTGGAGATTGGAAAATTGTTATAGAAAGATTTTGCTTTCTGAATGTGAAAGAATGGTACGATGTTGCTTTTGCAATATTACCAAGAACCATAAATGTGGACGAACATTTCACAAGTAAATATACATATATGAGTTTTATTTACATCATGTGTTTAATGCACAGAGATTATTTTTGTCTTATTTGAAGTAAATAATTGAGTAGTTTGAAATGTGAAATGTTCTTTAATGTGTTAAAGGTTTCCTCTTAACAACCAACATATTTTAAAGCAGTGGTTACAAAATTATCCTGTAAAAAACTGGACACCAAAGAAATGGTCCGTTATATGCTCTGACCATTTTACAGAGGAATGTTTTGACCGTTCAGTCTTTAGTAGAGTACGATTGAAACCAAATAGTGCTCCAACACAATTTGATAATTCTCATTCCTATTGTGTATATTGCAAACGGAAACGTACACAACAATCAGGATATTTCTTTTTCAAGTAAAATAAGAAAAAAAAATTCTTTGACTACATAAATAATTTAATATATTTATCCATTTTTATATTTATTCATTATTATAGGTTTCCATTGGACAAGTCATATCTTTTAAAGAAATGGCTTGATAATATGAAAATCAAGGATTGGACTCCAAACGACAACAGTCTTTTATGCTCCCAACATTTTGAGCAAACTTGTTTTCGTAAGATAAAAGGAATTTATATGACATTAAAAGAGGGAAGCGTTCCAACGATATTTAAGATTGATAGTTTCAACAATCTAAAGCCAGGTGAAACTTATATTTTTATGTTTAGCAAATTCGTCTTTACTTGCTGAAATAAAAACTTAACAAAGTTATATTTTGTTCAGCTTCGCCAACATTGACAAAAAATAGTCCTTGTAAAACAGAATTTAGTCAGAAGATAAGTTTTGATAATAATAATAGACTTGAACCTTCACAACAGACTTTTTGCAATGAATTCAAAGATGAGATCCAAACACACTCAGTAGGTAAATATTTCAGTATTGATTTCATTGGAAGTTCAACAATTTTGAAGATCAGTAATTTTAAGGTTTTTTTTATTCGTTTTAGACCAAAGCACTATTGATATTTCTATGAATAAGAATATGTCTGTTTGCGAGGAATCATTTGTTATGAGTGATAAAACTAATGGTACGTATAACAAATAACAAATAAAATAATCAATATAAAAATTTTTTCTAAATGTTTGTTATTTTTTAAAGATAAAAATGTCGACGAATCTTTGACACTTGAAAAAATTGAAATTATAAGCTTTGTAGAGCATGATCACAATTATGGTGTCTCTCCATTAGTACTGCATAAAAAACTTATACAAATTCAAGAGATGATAAAGTTTAAGAATGATATAATAAAATTTCAAGGACGACAGCTTCAACGTCTTAATACATGTGTGATAGATTTAAAAAAAGCTATTACAGAATTACAGCAATTACAGAATGAGCGCGTGTATCAGAAAAGTGCCTAAATTGTCTTTATTAAATGGTAAGTGTAATAGAAAGTGCATTAAAAAGTGATAAGTTGTTGAAAAGACGGGAATAGATTATCTTTACTATCTTGCCCGAGCTTGTATTGCTAGTCCATATCTATAAGATCTATGGAAAGCAACTAATGCTAAGAAGATGGAAGACCGGTTATATGCAAAGATTCTAGCAAGTTTGAAATGTTATAACCTTATATTATGTTGAATGATACTAAATCTGAAAGGATTCAAAATAGTCAAGAAAATTAATGATTATTTTATATAATAGAAAGGGAAATATGTGACTATAAGTAATTTAGATTTGATTAAGGTACAGCTTACATGCGATGTATACTACACCTAAAGCCATATCAGGCTATAGATTGAGATTGGATTGAAATTTCATCTAATCAGAGTAAAGTTAACTGGACTTGAGAGAGATTATAGTTTTCTTTGCTCTGCTTGGTTAAATTTCAATCCAATCTCAATCTTAATCTATAGTCTGATATGAGAGCTTAATGATAACATTTCAAATCTTCTGCAATAAAAATGTGATGTAAAGATTATAAGTAAAAAAGAATTTATAAATGACAAACATGTGTGATATATTTGTACCATTAATAATGAAAGAAGAAAAATGAAAGAAATAGAATACGTTTTTTATCATAATACATTTTATAATACATATGTTAGAGTTTCTGCCTACTTTTATTTATTCCTTCTTTTTCATAGCTATTCTTTTCCGCGCTATTTCTAGATTTATTTTTATTGGACCATATAACTAACTAGAGAAAAGATGTTATTTTCAGACTGGAAAATACTGGATTTTGTAGCTTAATAATAATATTTCTGTAAATTTTATATAATTCTTTCCAATTTAGTATTTAGAATACATATATTCTAAATTTCCATTTGTAAATTAAGTTGAAGTATTATTCGAGCTATTAAAATTCGAATATGTTGAATAAAAGTATGATTCTTCCCTCTAACTTCTTTACTGGGATTGCATTTGAATTGTCAAAGTTGCAATTGTCCTCACTGCACTACTCTCGTGACGCACATTACCTCTTCTCAACAAATAACTGTAACATAATATCAATGTTATAAATTGTCCTTCAACAATGTAACAGTGACATAACACACGCGTTGTATTGCATTTATATTGTTGAGTGGAGAATTATAACATTGATGTTATGTTAATGCTAGTTGGCGTTTGCTGGATTTCGCATCATTAGATGAACCCCAGCAAACGCTAATTAACAATAATATAACATTTGTATATAACATTTGTAATATAACATATTGCAACATCTGAGATTTTACACAACATGACTACAGTATCCTCATGGCGAAGAGGATGCTGTTCCACATACCAATTTGTATATGAGACTGTATTGTTACGTCACTGAAGAGGACTCTGTGAGTTCGAAACGCGTATGACAATTGATTAACTTTGATGTAAATTTTAATATATGAACTTTATTATTATAATTACTATTATTTATTATTATAATTAGTCTTTTGTTTTGAAAAATGTCCGGCTCTTAAAAGGCTTATGTGTTTACTTATATATTTATATTGAGGAGCCATATACCAATTAATTTTAATTTAAATAATATAACATTAATGTAATTCCCTCAACAAAATCTCAACAATATAAATGCATTATATATAAAGCGTGTGTTATATCGCAGTTACATTACATTAACATAACATTAATGTTATAATTTCCCACTCAGCAATGTAAATGCAATATAACACACGCGTTATAATGCATTTATATCGTTGAGATTTTGTTGAGGGAAATTATAACATTGATGTTATATTACTGTTAATTAGCGTTTACTGAGGTTTATCTAATAATGCGAAATCCAGTAAACACCAACTAGCATTAACATAACATCAATGTTATAATTTCCCATTCAGCAATATAAATGCAATATAACGCGCGTGTTATATCGCAGTTACATTGCTGAGTGGGAAATTATAACATTGATGTTATGTTAGTGCTAATTAGTGTTTAGCTGGGATATTTGTGTGATAAATATTCATTTTTTTCTTTATATCAATTAATTTGCGAAAAGTGAGCGGAAGAGAACGAGAAAAAGAAAGAACGACAGATATCTCTCTTTGGGTGCGTTCCGTTTCACGCATATGCGCGCATTTATCTATAGTACACGTTACGTATACTATAGATCATGCGCGCATCATGCGTGAAACGGAACGCAGCCTTTATCAGTCGGAAACTCGCTTTCTCGTGTGCATCTCCACACGTTGAAAGTCCAGCAAAGTTATGACGCGCGTGCGCGGACCATTTATCCAGTAATCCGGTACCACCGGCTCTCGAAGCGGGTCAAAGCGGATTTATTTCCGAATGGTAACATTTAATTTCTCTCCTGATTATCATTTAATACATGTTCATCCTGATGTGATTCTAAAATATAATATCTCGATGCACTTGAGGACGGAGATGTGTCCTAACCCTGCAGGAGAACAGAAAGTGCAAATGTCAATAATGTCAGTTTGATGTCATTTGACTTCATATTTGACCAAGACGTGACATGTTTTTGTCACAATTTTGTCAGTATGACATCAAATTGACATTTCGACTTTCTTGTTCTCTTTGGGAAGGAGAACAAAAGTCAAGTGTCAATGTCATGACGTCATATTGACTGAATTATGACAAAAAATGTCATGTTTTGGTCGTGATTCGGTAAATATGTCATCAAATTGACATTATTTTTACTTTCTGTTGTCCTTGGGAAGGAGAACAAAGTCAAAATGTCAATGTTATGATGTTATATTGACTAAATTATGACAAAAAATGTCATGTTTTGATCGTAATGTCAATATGTCATCAAATTGACATTATTTTGACTTTCTGTTCTCCTTATGTCCATTTCTACCAATGTAGGTTAATTTCAATATTAGTTTAACTTATTTTTAATCTTTTTCTAGTTCTAAAAGTTAGACAAAGATAATAAGTTAAACCTTAGAGATTAAAGTTAATCTACATTAGTAGAAATGGACATTAGGATGTTAATGCATGTTGAAAGAGCTGGGAGTCTTAATCGCTCATCAGAACTAACCGGTTTGTTTACTTACAGACCTACTCTCAAATTGAATAATTGTCAAAGTTATCAGTCAAGCTACTACTCTGCTGTTTTTATTCGCAATCGCGATATCGATCATTCGTATGAGGATTCAACCATAATACTTGTACAAGTTGATATTTTGATCTTGCGTGACGCGAGGTATCTCATAGGTAAGAGATCCGCCTGGGAATGTAAACATTCGCCTTACACGCATATGCATACTATGGCCGGTATTCATAGTCGGGTCTTAAATTTAAGATCGTCTTAAGTTTATCTTTAGATGCTGTACGAATCAGTTCATTGGCTACGGAGTATCTGAAGATAAACTTAAGACGGTCTTAATTATAAGACCCGACTATGAATACCGGCCTATGCTATTAACCCAAGAAGAACAAGAAAATCAAAATAATGTTAATTTGACGTCATATTGACTAAATTATGACAAAAAAATGTCATGTTTTGGTCGTGATTCGGTCAATATGTCATCAAATTGATATTATTTTTACTTTCTGTTTTCCTTGGGAAGGAGAACAAAGTCCAAATGTCAACGTCATGACGTCATATTGACTAAATTATGACAAAAAATGTCATGTTTTGGTCGTGATTCGGTCAATATGTCATCAAATTGATATTATTTTGACTTTCTTCTTGAGATTTAATTATTATTATCGAATTGTATCCAATTTTCTTTAATTTAATTATTATTACTTCCACATATGCATACTATTAATTAATCGACTACTTCCCGTAGGAAAGACGCCGGTTCATCGACAATGGTGAAAATAGCTCTGCGGATCACGTGCAGACTCGACAACATCGAGGAACTGAGGACGTCCGGGCCCGAGTTCAGGTGGTATCTCAAGTTCACTTGCTGCAACTGTGGTGAGACGTCAGACAAGTGGAACTATGTCTCCCTGGACGAGGAGAAGCCGGTGCAACGGGGCAGCGGGGTCAATCACTTTGTGTGCAAGTGCAAGCTCTGCTCCCGGGAAAATTCCATGGCGATAATCGAGGATTCGATCGGGTCTTTCACCACGGACGACCAGGGACGGTTCAAGACGATCGTCGTGTTCGACTGTCGGGGTATAGAACCTTCCGACTTCTCCGCGAGAGAAGGATGGGTGGCCAAGGCTGTGAACGGTGGTAAGGAATTTGCCGGTGTGGATTTGAGCGAGGGCGAATGGGAGGACTACTGCGACAAGATCATGGAACCCGTTGGAATATACGAGATCCAGCACAAATTTGAGAGAATCAAGTGAACTCGTGCTTATATCTATCAGATGTGCATTTTAATTATTGGAATTCTATGATGGATCTGTTAACGAGATGAGGCGACACATGTCTGTTGTGTGTAAATATGTAAAAATATGCATCGCAGTCTTCATGCCTCTTTCACTTCTTGTGCACAGATTGTTAATACATATAACCATAAGATCGTTAGATTTTTTCATTAAATTGAGAAGATGAATATCGCTCATCTTCTCTGGCTATGTAGAATTCACATCTGTGATGTTCTATCTTGTATGATAGTCTCTGCTTTTTGCGCCTGTAATTGATGAATAAGTATGTCAGAAGTATATCAGAAAGATAATTTACTCACAAATTTCATTGATATAATGGATAATAATTCTGTTATACTGGTCTTGTAAAAAATTATCTTGCTCATATCTGAAGTTCAAGAAAATATTGTTATATTTGTTTGACACGAGTTATCCAACATGTTTGCATAAATAAGCACAGCTTACGATATGATAGGAATTATTGCTTTGTAATAAACAATCTTTTTTGTAATTTGAAATGTTTTTCTATGGAAATCTTCGAGCGATGGGGATAATCCTTCCGTATACAGAAATACGAGTATCTTCGATATATTCTCCTTCGTTAAGGCAAAGAGTAAAAGCAGTACCAATCCAACGACATAATATAATTTATTCATAATCATATAAAAAAAACCATTTTATTTCATAAATGGCTTGGTACACAAGAGATGTCGTTTGCAACAATAATTCCACTTTGCCTCCAAGCACGTTCGGAGTTTCCGTTCCATATCCTGCGTAAATAATCGAGTGACTAGTGTCGCTTTGCGGTCAGGGCAATGCTCGAAATCCCGCGGCTTACCGATTCGCGGATCGATTCAAACAACATGCTTCTCATCCGTCACCAACGCAAATTGCATTTTGGAATGTCAATGCGATCGTATAAAAAAAAATCATCGAACTTATGACAACGACGCACTAATCCTTCTTACGATTATAAAAAAGTAATATATTCCTCGGTTAAAAAATTATTTTATATACAGTGTCCTTTTTTTTTTCACGTATAAAACTCTCGAACAACGTCCCACTTAACGATACTCGACGTATCGCGCAAAGACTTTCAATCATGATCGAAGTAACTCTCGCAGTTTCCACAATAAGCTACAAACAAAAAAGTTATGATGTTCGAATAGAAACTATAGAGGCAATAATTCATGACAACAAATCACAAATCACGATTCGAAAGAAACGAAGAGAGGGAGAAACAATGTGACTTCGTTTACTTTGATTGCCTAATGCACTAACTCTACGCTATATTTGTCTAATGCTTTTCGTTTACTATGCTTCCTAATATCTAACACAAATAAATATATCGCGTGCGTATTACAATCCGCCGTTCTCGGTGAATCTTTAACGTATTGAATCACATGTAAGTAACCGCTAAAAATTTTTAATCTAACAATCGATAACGCTATCAGTCTATTCTCACAAAAATATCACTATGACCGAACATACCGTGTCGACGATACAACCAGAGCCCGAAATTACGAAATCGATCGAAATTAAATAAATAAATAAATAACGTTCGAAATATCCTTAAGACAAAACTTTTTAAAATAGAAATATCAACTACGTGTCTTTTCAATCACTTAAAAATGTAACTCGGAAAAATACGAAACCACATAAATTTGTCGCGAATGCTGGAATGAAATATTTGACTCTGGTCCACATGGAAGATTTGTAATTCGCTTGACGTAAGTCGAACAATTATCCTACTAGCAAATTGAGGTTTCTAAAAACGTTTTAACCATGATCCTCTAATATTATGAATATGCATCGCTGTGTGCTTTTTGATCGGTTAAACGGCTCTAGTCTACTATCTAGCTAAGCTATCGTCTTTGGTATACTAATCTGGAGGATGCTTACTTTGCCCAGCAACAGAGGTGATTGTTCACGGGGAAAGATCTCGCTTCTGGGAATACGAATATCGCATAAAAATAGGAACATTACGAGTAATATGTGTAAGCTAGCTTATTAGAGCGTCCCCATTATGTCTCACGGTGAGAAACGATAATTCTCGTCCTCTGTGTGAAAAATAAGTGACATTCGAAAATGAGGAATCGAACACGAACGAGGAAACGAAATAGGATTTTCTGTGTATGTGGAAATGGAAAACCCCATTTTGCAATTGCCTCTTGCATCGCGTCCAATTCCAGCTCGAAATGGAGAAGGTGCGCATGCTATAAACATCATATTCTGTAACAGATCAAGTTAGGAGAATCGAGAGTGCTGGAGAAGGAAATTCTTGACTCATATTTTTATCCGACTATTAAACTTTTTCATCTCTTATGATTTGCATTATTCATACGTATTCTCATGCCTTTGATGAGAACGTATATCAATGTCTCCCACGTACTTGTCTGCTTAATCTACTTAACCCTTTGGGCCTCAATTTTTACTTTTTACGAAGTACATATAAAAATTAGTTATATCCATAGAGGTGATTAGACATAATCTTGTTTAAGGAGCTTACATATAAGGTAGGAGGTTTTATTTGTCTCGATGAGGCTCAAACGGTCAAACTTATCTCAATGATACTTTGTCAATTAGCGTGTTATCCTTCCCCGACTATCTCGATCAAGACTGGGCCGTATTCCTTGGGCACGTATCGTTTAATGTCTTTCTAATGTCTAAATCGATTATATACGTTTTGAATCACCTATCTGCTAGTGTATTCGGCTAAATCCATAATTTTATAAATTCGTTAGATGGATACATGCTAAATATCTATGCTTTTTGATACGTTACATTAGTCATTTGCACGACGTGCGTTATTTTTGACGTTTCTTTCTACGATTTTTCATTATGTTTCCTTGTTTCTTCTAAAGCATATCAAAGACAGACACCCGTGAATAGGCCCGTTTATAGATGTTGTGTAGTCTAAGCTTAATCCTAGAACGCTAACGGGGATTCTATCAGAGCCCAGTGCAATCTCAAATTAGTGCATGCTATATCTTTCTCCTTTCCTATTGCAAATTTCATACTATAATAACATACTAATGATGATATTACATTTTGAATATACTTGAAAAAATGTTAAATATAGTAATGTTAATATATAGTGATTAATAATATTAATTATTCTATTATAATTATTGGTAATATATCGGTTATTAACTCCACATTAGCGTTTTAGGACTAATCTAACGTAATTCGACGACCTATAAAAATTTCTCGTCTGCCGTCATTTCGGGAAGAAATTTCGGAGCGAACATCGCGACGATAGATCGAACGATGAGAGTCTAGCTAATAAAAAGACTAATCTAAAGCGATAAATGAAAACTGATCAACTCACGGAAAGTTGCAAACTAAAAACGAAAAAAGGAAAATTCGTGAGAAATGTCAATTATTGCGCGAAACGAATAATAGAGCAGAACAATGCCCAGCGAGGATACGCGACACTCAATTTCGAC
The DNA here is from genome assembly GCA_901521435.1 of Crematogaster levior. Lineage (NCBI taxonomy): Eukaryota > Metazoa > Arthropoda > Insecta > Hymenoptera > Formicidae > Crematogaster > Crematogaster levior. Next base: position 319,994 of record CABEGB010000859.1, on the reverse strand, counting down.
TCCACTCTCACACATTCTCTCTCTCTCTCTCTCATCTCACGTTGACGGACAGAAAAATAGAGATTTAACGTGCGCGTCCACACTCAGCCGACCCTAAATATCGTCGAGCTCGAGAAGGATTACATCATCGTAATTCGGTATTCGCCGCGCATGGAGTAAACGCCGCGCTTAATCAATACTCCCCACAGTGCGAAACGGCTCGACCAATCGCGAATTGGCCAAGGACAAGACTCGTAACTTCGATCCTGTCCGTCCAACCAGCATGTTCCCCTCGCAAGGAACATAGGCATAGACATTGTTAGCTGTAATCGTGCGGCACAATAGACCGGAAACGAATCAGCCGGTCGGATTCAAGGCAGCTCGTCGGTCAGCAGACTCGTTGGTTCCAGGCAAGTTTGCTTCAGAGTGGCCGATTGATCTTCGAGGCTGCGCTTCAGACCTTCAATAGTCTGCATCAGCATCTGTCGCCGTAACTGAGATAGCTGATGCTGGAAGAACTGCGAGTCCTGAATGTTGTTCGCGTTCGCTTCGGCCGCCAGTCGCTCCTGTCGTAATTGCGCTACCTTCTCTTTCAAGGATCTCCTCGAATCGTCTGCGTATATAAAATAATATTAATAAACTAATTTTACATAATAGGGTAATTTATTAAGATTAGAATGAGACAGTCAATGCAACTTTAAAATTGAATTTGAAAACTGTTATTTAGACATTATTTTTATCAAATTAATAATTAATTATAATTAATGATAATTATTGAGAGATTAGAATTATATCAAAATATCTTTATTATTAGCTTTTAAAAAATATTTAAATATCTTTTAAAATATATTTATTTTGATATTAGTAGGCTAGTATTATCAAAGAAATTCTTTGTGTTTTACAAAAGAAGCTGATGTAAAAGAAACACACCAGTATCATCAGTTGCTGTATCGCCGTCAGAATTTCTCAGCATAACGTGCTCACCCAATGTCTTTTGTATTCTGCCATATGTTGCGCTTCCGGCATATACTTTTCTTTTCACCGGTTCGCTTTGCGGGCAGTAGGAAGAACCTTCTTTGATGGGACCCATGTCGACTGATCTAAAGATATTTTTCTGTTACAAGTATTCAACGACTGCGCGTTCACTGCCGATATTATATAAATTAGTATTATATAATACTATATAATCAATAATTACCTTTAACATCATATACACTTTCTATGTAGATTAATTAAGTCGTTTTTTCTGATAAAATATTGTGATATAAATAAATAATTAACGAGGAAGAAAGTCATTTTCTAGATCAATTTTTAAAAAGATAACGAGAAAGAACAATTTTAATATGAAGAGATCAATATTTCCAATTTTCCATTAAACTAGAATCTAAAAATTATTCGAAATTTCGTTAAGCAATTATCAACCTGAAAGTCATCAATGGAGCCCTCCGTCTCACGTCGCACTTCTCCTCGGAATCCGACGAGCTGGACGTTACTCCCTCCTCCTTCGTTGATTCTCTCGCGGCGCGAAATTCCTTTCTACCTCCGGCGAGAGAGCCTTGTGGCATCGCGATCACGTGTATCTTTTCTCCAAGAGAATTATTTATATTCATGGTTTCCGGTTTCATTCCGCCGTTACAATTCAAGGCGATCCGAGGTGATCTGTTGCCTTCCTTGCTTTCCGGATCTCCATTACGTGCTCGATGCACCTGATGGTGCATCAGGCTCCTGCTAGGTGAGCTCTGGGGTGTCGTTCTACGCATCATCGACGGCGAATCCGGGCACTTGGATAGCTCATGCTGTCGGAAAACGGGCGGAGGCTCCTTCGGCGCGAAACCGGCCGGTGAGTTTCTCTCCATGAACCGATGAATTGGCGAACACGGCTGAGCGAATTGTCGTTTGGGGCTGGTGTGCTCCAGATCACGGATACTACCGCTTTGCAATTCCGGCTGAGAATTGCGGCTCTTCGACAGCGCCAATTCGATGTTCAACTCCGTGTTCTTGATGAGTTCGACGCGCTTGTTCGCCAGACCGTTATGCAGTTTGCGTGACGGTGATGGCACGCATGGCGATGGGCTCTGGTACTTTTGCATGCTCACCAGAATGTTTTCCGCTTCTAGGATAAGCTCGCGATATTTGCGATCGGCCTCCTTGTCCGCCTCGATCAGCGCGATCTCTGACGCAAATGTGGTCATGTATGTGTTGCCGGCCACGTGGCGTCGCACTATGTTGCCATTCACGTAACTCACCTTGAGAAGAAACAGTATAAGTAATAGTATATTTAAGTTTCTGTTATAACTAATGTTATAATCTCACGAAGTGGAGATAAGAAAGCAAGAATAAAGTACGAAAATGCTAATAAATTTATCATTCCTTAGTAAAAAGATCGAACGGAATTTCGGAAATCGTGATGTCGATTGAAGTCTCACCGAATTCGACCGCCTCTTCACGATCTCGTTCTCAATCATGGCAGGTCTGACGGCCGACGGATTACCATTCAGTCTCATCGGCGAGAGATTTTTATTCACGTCGTGCTTCCTGCGTCGCAAGCACATTGGCGTGCCACCTACACTCCTGCTGCCCTGATTGAATCCCGAATTTTTCAGTAGCATCCTCTCGACCAACACGCGGTTCAGATTTGCCGTCTCGTCGTCGCATCGGTCTAGAGTGGGCTTGCGACGCTGTGATATCCTCTTCTTGCGTTTCTCGCTTTGCTTATCATCCATCTTCCTGTGCCGCGTGCTCTGCCTTTTCGAGCTGGCTCTCGCATTCACGTTTCTAACAATATAATAAAAATAAACGATTAAATTAACGACGATTTAGTAAACGACGAAAATTATCGTTTAATAAAAAATGATGTAAAACGCTAAAATGAGTCCTCGACAACTTGAGGGTAAAAATTTAGGCTCACCTTTGAGAGACAATCTCGTCCTTGCTCCTGCGCTTGAGGAAAGACTCACGGAGCCTGCTGCCACGTCGGCTTAGTTCGGTGAAGGTGAAGTAGGTGCAGTGACCGGTATTGGGAAAGTGGCCGGCGCATTCGAGACTGTCCAGGTCGAGGAATGAGCCGTTATCAATATAATCAAGCTCGTCGTTTTCAAACGGATCGTTCTCGTCGCCGCCATCCTGGCCGGTGTCGATGTCCGACAGTGAGTCGATGTAATCCTCGCAGTCGGTCGGGTCGCTGTCCGACAGGATGTCCGTCTCTTTCTCGTATACATAGCTCTCGTCGAACTTGCCCATCATTTCGTTCAGCGTGATATCATCCTCGGACGAGCGCACGCTGCGCGTCACCGAGGATGCCGACGAACTGCTGCTGCTGGCTCGTCGTTGCAGAGCCAAAGAGATTTTCGGTCGAAGATCCATACCCGATGTGATCCTCCAGTTTTGATTAATCCTGTGCAAGATACATAAAACATTTTTATTCAAATTTAATGGAATATTTTAAATATATAAAAATATTGATTAATACAATAATTTTTAATCTAAAATATGTCAAATGTAAGTAAGAGTCAATCAAAGAGAAAAGGAGAAAATACACATGAAAATAAGTGATACGTATAAAAGAATGTTTTACCTTACTTTTTTTAATCTCACTCTTAATTTTATTTTATTTTTAATTCAACTTTTTCTTAAAAAAAAAAAAAAAGCTCTCTAAACACCTGTGATTATGTAAAGTTCAACACAAGAATGAAGTTTATATAGTTGCTGTCAAATATTGTTTTAATCGAAATTTCGTTTTATATACACACTAAAACTTAATATAAATGTATAATCCTAAAGTACACATGATTTGCAAGGCAACGAATGCAATTCGTAAACCGACGATAATCGTATTGCAAAAGAAATTACATCGAGCGACGATATCATGTGTAATCAGCTTGTAATTGCGCATTAAGAATTAAATCTGTTGTAAAGAGCGAACGTTCGTTTTTGTAATTGCGGGTCGGTAGCCAAGGTAGAGCGCCCACTTTCTTTTCTGCTTCGCGGAACATTTCTAAGAACCGTCGGCTTATCCTTTAAGTGTATTTCGCTTCGGTCAATTCCAGACCGAAGACTGGAAAAGTCGATGGATTTAGAGGAAAGAAAAACTTTTCTTGAAAAAGAATACGCCGTCCGCCAGTAACTTGCGCAATTACAAGTTTCTTCTATGAGATAAATTGGATAAGTTCCGAGAGCAACGATACACCTACTCAGAAATATATCAGATACTTTTGTCGGAGAAATTCTTCGCGTCTTGCTTAAACATTTTATTTATCCGCATTTTTAATTTTTATCTGTCTGTTTCCAATTCCAATGCGACCCAATTCCATGCTAATCTCCTAATACGACTAGACATCTAATTAATCAATGTGATTAGATTTGATTGATAATAATTCCAGTTGAATCTCTTTCAATAGAATCTATAATAAAAATAATGAATGTATAATAAAAACAATGTGTACATAAAAAGACCAAAATAATATATATAATATATAATCGGTTGTAAATCGTGAAAAAAACGTGAAATCGTTAAAAAATATTACTCACGGGCTTCGGCCTGCGCTGAGGCTCTCCTGACGATGCTCCTTCCTACCATGAGGCTCCCTGCCGTTCAAGTTGACATCGCTGGCACTGCCGGAGGATTCCGTGAGCTTCAGGCCGGAGCTGCTGCTGCTCTCGTCCAAGGCGAGCCGCGATTTCAGGCCGTTCGTGCTCGACCCGGAGGAGTTGGCCGACAGCCACGGGTTCGTCCGAATGCGGGAGCGTTCACGGGGTGACTGTACCGGGGGCGAAACCAGCGGCGGCGGTATCGACGACGGTACCGGCAGACTGTTCCTCGAATCGGCGGAATAAGACTCCGTTCTGCGATGAGAGCTGTCCTGCTGCCTCTGTTGCTGCTGTCTCTGGCCGTGGTTCATCGAAGTCTCTGCGTTCTGCTGATTTAGAAATATAGACTTTAGAATAGAATTTAGAGTGGAAATAACGAGAGGAGAGATGAAGCTTTTATATTTTATTAGTTTTCGGTTTCATTGATCGAGTCTTCCATCTTTATCTACGGTAACTAATGTTTCTGTGATATAAACAGAAGTGGAAGATAGGTCAGACTGAAATTAGTTTAAAATTAGCTCAAAATTAGCTGACGTTGACGTTGAATTTGCAAACCGTCGTTTCTTTTTAACGAGATAGTGCACGTTTTACGACGGTTCGTCGGTCCAAAAAGTCGTTTCATTTGCATTCAAAATTAAAGAAGACCAAGACAAATACAGACTTTCCAAGACAGCACAGACTTCCAAGAGACGTCTGTAAGCCCTTATAAAAATTTTTCACCGCTTTTACACCTCATATAGGTCGTTTTTAGCCCGTTTTATCATTTTTATGTCCGTTTCTTGCACTCTCAAGCACGCTTAGTCTATTGCGAAAGAGCATGACGAGTATACGTGAGTATGTGTATGAGTATTTTTTAGTGGATTGTCCGTTTTTAACACTCGTTTTTCAGTCGATGAGTGACAATACGTTAATACGTTCCTTTTTTACTCACAAAGATGAGGACGAAGTAGGTTGTCCGTTTTCAATACTCAATTTTCCGTTGATGAGTAACAACACGTTAGTACGTTTCTTTTTTACTCACAAGAAAATATCCGCGGATTGTCTCTAAATTGAAGTACATTTATTCTACAAACTTAAAAATATGTCCACGAATTTTTATAATTTATATAAATTTATATAAATGTTTTAAACTACTATAAATAAATGAACAATTATAATGATTGATTATTTGATTATTTGATTTCAAAAGCTGCGTTCCAATATTCATTGCAAATATTGAAAATCTATAGTTTACGTCACATACACTATAGATTTTCAGTACTTGCAGTGAATATCGAAACGCAGCCAAAATGTGCTATGTGAGTATTTATGAGTGCTAAACGAGTATTTTTTGCTCGTAGCTAAATGTACGTTTTTACATCTCAAATTTACACACAGCACGTATTTACCACTCAAAAATACTCATAAGAATACGTTATTACCACTCGGATATACTCGTACGCAATCCGTTTTAACCACTCATTTTTACGGAAAATTGCCCCTTTGCGCCCTAAAAACGGATCATACTCATTGAATCAAATGTACGTTTTTACCACTCAAACTGACCGTTTTCGCCGGTCAAAAACGGGCCAAAAACGGTGAAAAATTTTTATAAGGGAGATGTCCTCGGATGTTCCTAAGACATCCGCAATACATCCCTTAAAGGTTTGTGCTGTCTGGGAAAGCGCCTACAGCGGAATTTTCTCTGTTAAAATGTGTTACACAAATTAAGCAATTAATTAATTGTACATAGAAGACATATTTCTCTTGGGAACTTCTTATCGCTCTCTTGGCTTCTTCCTTATTTATTTATTTCCTTATTTATTATTATTGCTCCGTTAAAAAATGCGCAAAATTTAACTCGTTCATTCATTCAACCCCTTTAAAGTCGCGCCTTTGTACTCCCCACGCTCACCTCCATCTTCGTCCTTATCAACACCCAAATCGCAAACTCGATCATTCCTCCCCAATGTACCGAAACGGAGTCGTGCGACGCGCAATCGATCACGAGCCTCGAGGAAGGAAGGATTCATTTTTCACTCCTGTCGTCCATTAACGACGATATCCTGAGCGCGTTTTCACGACAATAATGCAACCCTCTCTCGAGTTGCGCGAGTGAATGCTGAGGAAGAACGGAGTGAAATAACGTTTCCGGACTTTTTCACCTTCGGGAGGAGGCGCGACGATGCGGCTAATAAATATCTTTTTCCCCGCGACAAATAGCGGTACGTGCGCCGTAAAGGGAAATGGGTCATCGCGATTCTCAAGTAAGCATCCGTGGGATTCACGAGAGCAGGATTCGCGAAATCCCTCTTCTCTCGTGGCTCTTTTCTCCCGTGCTTCCTCCGTGATACCGCGACGATAAACGCTACTTCCAGAATGTATACTTCCTGCTCGACGAAAGAGGCCGAGTGTCGTTGAACTCGCGGCTTCAAAGACCCACGGCGAACGAGCGCGCCCCACAAAACGTCGCGCCCGGGGGTGTGTTTCAGCGAAACGACGGTAATCTCCAAGCGTGCATTCACTTTCGGCCTTTAAACTATTTGAGGCAGAGCTGAATGGAATGGCGACAGAAGAGGCGGCGTCGCTCTCCTCTTGTGAATACGTTTATCAAGCATCTCGAAACTTCGCACTAGCGGATGAGAGATCTGAACTAGAATTCTGCCTCGGAAAACTCTTTATACACAGCTACGAAAACGGCAGCGCTCGATTTTTAATGCTTCTGTGAATCTTGCGCCCGAAAGTGTTGCATTATCACTGAAATTAATATGTTTAACAAAATGTTAAAACAATACATGGAGCCACGTGCTAAGGAAAGTTCTTCAACATTCTAAAGAAAAAAAAAACAAACAATACTTCATTGAGAGAAATCGCAGCTGTGACAGCGAAGAAGCCATTTCTTTTTCAATTAGGATAATTATATATTTATTTAAGATAATTATATATTATTTACTTTAGAGTCCGACAAACCAAGTCGGCACGCAGCTCATTGATTGGCTATTAAGATCCAGGTCTGACCGTTCGGCGATTTTAGATATATTTCTTACTATTATGTAATTTACAGTCAAAAAGAATGTAATATTTATATATTTATGTTTGTAACAGAAAGTATAACTCTAATTAATTTTATTTAATAAATAAATACGACAAAAAAATATCATAGCCGAATTTACATGGTTTGAGTTTTCTCGTCCCTTTAAGGAAGAATAAACACATCATCATTTTCACATTCCAGAACTTATGAACAACGCACTCACCTTGTGTGTACTCGTTCGTTCCGACTGACCGTTGTCCCTGGTCATGTTCGTCGTGCTTGCAGATGATTGTCCTCTGTCCTCGACTCTTCCATTTCCTGGTGGGACACTACCGATCGGAGGCAGGTCCCCTGCGTTGCCCGGTGGTCTCTTCGCCCTAGTCTTGTTATTATTATTGTTGTTGTTATTGATGGTGCCGCTACCACCGCTGTTCTGGAAATAATGGGTGCCGGTTCTGATGTTGATGTAGTACTCGGGCGGGAAACTGGTGCCGGGTGAAGTGCCGTCGGTCGAATAACCGGTTGAGTACGCGCTCTCCGGTGAGGAGAGACTCACACTTCCGGCGGTACCGCCGGAAGTGCCGGACGAAGTGGTCACTGTCGCGCCGTAGCCACCCCCGTGCAACCGGATACCATCCACGTTCTTCGTCGGCGAGTCCACCGGATGTACCTGGGGAGAAGATCAAGAGTCGCTCTGAATATCATACTTGCAATTTGTATCATAAAAGCAGTTTATTAACTTCTATTCAGTTCTCTTTTCGATATGATGAAATAAAAGATATTTCAATATACATTGGTGACAATAATGCTTGTTTACGATTGTCTTCATGTTTCGCAGATCTTTCAATACTGTTGGTTACACATTTATTAAATTAATAAAAGATGTACTGATTAATATATGAATATTGATACTTGTGAAAAGAATGGAATTTTCACTAAAAAGTGATCAAAGAAGTACAGAAGTATATTGATGTAAAAAACATCTTATCTTACATTAAAAATACATGTATTTTGAAAAGATGGAAAAGGAATTTATTTTTAAAAATTCATCACGAGATATCTCTTCGAACAGCTTTCAAAAAAAAAGTATCAGGAATGTTAATAATAATAATCTTCGAGAGAAGCTCGCGTATTATAATCTGGAAGACACAGACAAAAAGGAATTTATGCAAAAGTTTATGAATTTAGTACTACATTAATATGCAGTTTCGATAAGGCAGTCGTCCGATGACTGCACAAAACCCGAAGACACTGGCGGCAATCTGCAATGAATGGCGCGAGAGGACGCAGGGCGAGTCGCCTGACGGGGTGTGTCGGGAAAAGAATACTGAACTCTTTTTCTATCCGCCTTAACGATAAGCGTCGACGTGCTCTGGCAACTCCTTTCACGGAAAACGCCGACCTAAGGGTCTGTTAGCGGAGAAACGGACGGGCGTAACGAGCAAACGCTGGCAGTAGGAAAATAGGGGAAGCACTTCGCAAACTAGTTTGCCGATAATGACGATGAATCCGACGAGTGTGCGCCTTTCGAGATACTTCAAAACCGAGTACTCGCGCTGATCGCGAGTAAAAGCAATTAACGTTAACCCCCATATACAAAATCTTGCAACGTGTAAAGACAGCTATCGAGGCAGTAATTCCAAGCTTCTGGAAGTTGCACTTAAAAGTTAATTTTAGTTATTTATAAATGTAAGAATCTTTTCTTTGCCAGTGATGAAAAATTAAAAGAAGGAAGGACAGTAACTGACAACAAACTGGCAGAATTGATATGTTGGTTGAACGTTATTTATTTTTACTACGTTTCGACCATAGGTTTTGGTCCTTATCAAGTATATCTACAAATATGTAACTAAATGAAATAACACGTATTTAGGCGCAATGTAATACAATTGAAAAATAAACACTCACATTACAATCAGTCAGGTAGCAACATGATGACCAAACTATGTGTTTTAAGTAACATTTTGTTGAGAATTATGTAGACGTGTACGACGTCTGTCGCTGGTGACAACGAACACTAGACTAATGGGTGATTATGAATATCTTAGTGTCAAATAGGATAAAATTATAATAAATAAGTATAAATATAAAAAGAAAGAACTGAAAAATATACAATATATAAAAGTATAAGAATCGGGTCAATGCTCTTCAGATAAAAAATTTCACACTAACAATATTAACATTATCAAAAAAATTTTACACAACAATCTATACCCACAACATATAATCAATCACCACATTAACCAAAGACTAAAAGAAATACAACATAGACAGAATTACACACAAGACACTATTCCCTTTGACTCCAACAATAGCATAGTTATACCGTTCAATCATGAAAATGCCAGAAGCATAGAACGAATCATGAATAAAACCGGTCTTAAAGTCATATACTCGATTTCCAACAAATTGAACTGCATTATAAAGAATGGAAAAGATTCACTAAATGTTTTTAATAACACCAATATTGTTTATGAGATTGATTGTTTGAGCTGCGATGCATGTTATATTGGACAAACAAAACGACACTTAATAACTCGATTAAACGAACATCGCAAGGACATAAAAAAGCAGACAACGCATAAATCAGTCGTAAGCAATCACAGATTGTCTTTATGCCACGAATTTGATTGGGACAACCCAAAAATTTTACACAGAGAAACACATAGAAGAAAAAGGGAAATAGCTGAGATGCTCTTTATTAAGAGAAGTGTTTCCGCTATAAATTCCCAAAAGGATACGGAAAATTTGACGGCCATTTACGACCAACTCTTGAATATTTTATAACTTCAATCTTTTATGTTTTGTCTGTTCTTATTTATTATTCAACCTTTACAATATTGACCTGATTGTTACACTTTTATACATTGTTCTTCGGTTTTATCTTTTTCTTTATTTAATTTTATATATTGACATCTCCTCACTTATTTAGTATTGACATTTTAGAGCATTGACCCGATTCTTATACTTTTATATATTGTATATTTTTCAGTTCTTTCTTTTTATATTTATACTTATTTATTATAATTTTATCCTATTTGACACTAAGATATTCATAATCACCCATTAGTCTAGTGTTCGTTGTCACCAGCGACAGACGTCGTACACGTCTACATAATTCTCAACAAAATGTTACTTAAAACACATAGTTTGGTCATCATGTTGCTACCTGACTGATTGTAATGTGAGTGTTTATTTTTCAATTGTATTACATTGCGCCTAAATACGTGTTATTTCATTTAGTTACATATTTGTAGATATACTTGATAAGGACCAAAACCTATGGTCGAAACGTAGTAAAAATAAATAACGTTCAACCAACATATCAATTCTGCCAGTTTGTTGTCAGTTACTGTCCTTCCTTCTTTTATTTATTTATACCGAGTGTTATCATAGATTGTATTATATATTGTACTCTCGGCTTTGCCCGGGATAATAGTGTGACCGAATCATATGTATTAGAAGTGATATTTTTCGAAAACTGGTTATCTTTTGGTTTCTGATTACATTTGTTTCTTTATGTTTCTTAAGAATATCATGCAATCTGCTTGCGGGTGAATAAAGCCGCGCGCCGCCTAGCGGTGACATCACTGTACTACACGGGTTAATACAGCCGGAAATGATAAAAAATGAAAACATCAATTTCTGGATAATGAAAATATTTTTAAACATGCTGTATATCCTATGTCCGTCCTAGTGTATATGAGAATATGGTGTCAAAATTTGGAAAAAATCGGTTCAGTAGTTTTTGAGTTATGCGGTAACAAAAAAACAGGCTTTCTCTTTATATATTAGTATAGATATCAACTCTGAGAAAAGTGACACAAATAAAAAATAGCAACTTTACAAGACAACGATTTTAAACAATTTTCAACTTTTCTAAATGCACGTTTATAACTTTATGCACCTAAATAATAAATGTACTTAAATAAACAATTATAATTCCTGAATCGTGAGCTTCTATAATTTGTGCTTTATTAATATTTCGACAAAGGATTGAAATATCCATCCTCTTTTAGATTTCTGTCATTTTTCTTCTTTTTATAGTTACATAATGTTTTTCGCAAAAGTAAATACGCTTTCACGATGATAGATTATAAAAACACAAAAAACTCGTATTTTTTACTTGCGTTGTCGCTTTTTTGCGCAGAGAGATGATATTATATAAATTGCAGAATTTTTTTTTCTAGACATTTTTTTGGAAAAAAAATTTGGTAAAATATTACGTTCTTTTATGCAAAAGTCATATTATGCAAGAGTCATATTGCAATAACGATAATGTGTGTTTCATATAAAGGGCTTGTTTTAAAATTTAAATTAAATTACAAAATGAGATACACGGGAGGATCAACATTGAAGAGGATGAAGCATCGAAGATTTATTCGGGATCGTTCGCAACATGATTGAGGAACTGCGAGATTGCTCACCTGGTGTAAAGTGGGCGATCTGTTGGCGCTGTAGCTCCTGGGGGAGTTGCAGTTCGAGTCGAATCCCTTGTCGCCCTTCTTCCGGTCCTTCTTCTTTTTCGATCGCACGATGTGTGCCTCCATCCACGTGCGCAATTTCGTCCCGAACATGTTGCACACGAGTGTCGGCTAACGGAGCGGCGTCGAAAATGCTCAAGTGGATAGAGGACTCCTTTCCACGATTATCGTCCACCGGAACCTGCGATCGCGTTATTTGCGCGCACGTCCATTGCTCGAGCGTTCCATCTCACGGTGAAACAAGACCTCTGCAACGAGAAGAAACTCACTCAATCTCGTTGATTCACGACGATCACTATAAAGAAGTGACGCTGTGAGGTGGGTTGGAAAAAAGAGACGTTTGACACGAAAACATTTTGACAAAAATCATCAAAAATTCCTGAGATCGGTGATTTTATCAAGTCTCGTCTATAATGTAAAAAGCTCTATGTTACGAAGATTTATCGATTCTTAAATATTCGTTATTAAATATTAGTTAGCATCAGTAATATTAATTGTATCAATGTAACAGATGTGAAATAAGTTTCCAGCTTTGATGTAAAAATTACAATTCCAATATCGAATAATAATAATAACAATTTACACATGGTTCAGAAACACGAAAGTAAAGTGTATAAAACTCACAAGGATTATTATTAGGCACAAGATTCCGACCGAAAATGTTAATAATGAAAATATTATTTAAAGGAAAGGGCAGTAACTGACGTTAAACTGGCATAAATGAACTCATTTGTGCCACTGGCAAAGAGAAAATACTTACATTGTGAAAATATTATATACATATTAATAATTATTCTGTGTTACATCAGTCTGTTTATTAACATATTAAGGACTTGTATTATCACAATCTAGATTCGTTCCAAGTAATAAGATCGTACGTTTCGCGAAGCATATAATTGCGACCGTAGCGATAATTAATCCACCGACTTAATCATTACACGGCAGACGATCGTAATCGCCGGCGTCAGATTTCCTCCGGTACATCATTGCCCGTCGCGGAACGATTATTACACTCTCGTGTTACATCGCTATTTACACACGCTCCTCATACGGCTTTCCTCCGGATCGTCAAAGCAGAACTCGCATTAACATACTAAGTGACCCGTCATCGCCATTTTTCTCGACCCTAACGTGGACGAGTGACGGGCCATCAATTCGCCTCGCCGTTTTCCGACTCACGAGACAATAAATCTGTAACAGAAGACATATGCGCGTTTCTGTGTGATGTAAACTCCCCGCGAAACATGGATTTATGCGATCGCCAATGGGGAAAAAAACACGATCAATCTCGCGTCAATGACTTGTAAACTTGTCTGTAAAAAATATTACGAAATTCATCATCCAGGATTCGCAAGTTCAGAATAAATTTACATTTAAAACTTGTTATTCAAATAAAATGCACAATTTTTAATCCTCTAAATCCCGGAGACCCTCCAGCGAGATAAATTTTCTTCGCGTTCGTTTCCGGTCCGAATCAAGTGAGATCACTTGATTCTTCGACGTTTTCATTACGACCGAGGGTGGTAATCAGCGGGCTAAACTTAATTAGGAACCGACCATCGGGGGTCCGAGCAATTTAACGGACCGGATAATTAATGCGCCACGTGTTCGAGGAGGCTGCACTGATTTAAACCCTTTCCGAGGTTGCATTAAAAATAAGTATTACAAAATTTATTTCGCCATTACGATTACAAAAAAGCGAAAAAAGCGGGACAATTTCGATTAAAATTTCTCTCGTTTTAGAACTCGAGTTTTAGAAACGAGATTAAATCTTGTTTACATTCCTCTACTTTCAAGGACGCACCCTTTCGAAGCTCTTTACATTTATAATATTCAATTATACTTAACAAGTCGCCGCTCCTGTTTGCCGTCAATTTATGTTCCCAAGGAGAGATACAAATTTGCATAAACGCGCGATCGAAGTTTCGGACACAATTTCGGAAACTCACGGTAGAGTGATCTTTTTATGGAAATAAGCGGATAGATGCTGTCGTCAACTTTTAAGCAGCACCGAAAGGGTATTAGTCGAGCCGATCGAGCTTTAATCAGGGCTTTCCATCATCGTCTCAAAACTTTTCAGGCGCAGGGACGGTGTTGATTTTTTAACAGACCGTGAACTTGGAATTGTCATGCATGTGTCGGAAGTCTTCCGAATATAATAATCTTATTACTGAATTAGCAGTGTTAATTAAGCTCCGTGCGGCTGACAGATTTTGTGAAGCGCGTTAAATGCGCTCTGGCAGAGCGTAGCACAATCATAAACCTCCGCACTTTTGCCCTTCTGGCTTAAAACGGCTTGAAATAATTCATAAATTCCTCTTTCGCTGATATTTCCGCGCCTTTATATGGCCTCGCCTAAATGTTGTTAATATTTTAGTAACGCTTTCACATCACCGGTTAGTCTCGTTTTGTCCTTGTCTTTCTTTCTCTTTCGCTTACTTCCTCATCCATCTGATCAATTCTGCTATTCAATTTTACGTTCTGCTATAAAATTTACAAGTCTTTTCTTGTTCTCTTCATGCCCTATTCTTTGTTTCAATCACTCAAAGGAGAAACGTGATACGAAAGAATTCCCTCTTCTTTCCTTCTTTTGCCGTTATCAGTTCTCCTGTTTCTATAAGTTACTGCGTCTTCCATTTTCTCTTAAAATCCACAAATCGACTTCGTTATTCCTCACGCATTTTTTATTCATCCCCATCATCCCGGACAGATATGATTTCTCCCTCGGCGGGGAACCATCTCACGTATGCTTCCCCATGTATATCATACTATGTGCAAAAGCTGCAAGCTATGTAAGACGGATATATATAAACTTCGGCGCAATGCATATTTACTTGCGAAGCCAGGCTCCTCGATCCTGCTGTGATGCTTACCAATCTCCAGACCAGAAAAGACTTTTTGCAAAATAAATATTTCGCCGACCGCGCCCGCGTCATCGTCGTCGACGCGATTGAATCGTCCTGCGCGTTTTTTTTTCCTTCCTCTGACTCGGCGGTTCCATCCTACGTGAGCAGAAACCGGAAGACGACGATGATGACAGCGTCCTCGAATCGAACGCGACGAATTTCTCGCGGACATGCCGTCGTGACTGGAGAAAGGATGAATCGAGGAAGAATCGAGCTTTTGTTCGAAAAACCATACGGCAGGCGAAACGTGAAAGGGTAGATATCCTTGTAAGAGACGGAGCTCTCTATAAATCCTGAGAAAGGCCTACGTGCTTTTATCTGGCAGGATAAAGCAAAGAGGAAAATAAAATCTTATTAAAAAAATGTTAAGCATTCCGTGTACGAAAAACCGTATTTTTGAAGGCGATTGAATACTGAAAAAGAAAATTAACTAAAAGAAAGTAACTAAAAGAAAGAATAGGTTTCGTTGAGATTTTATGATTTATAATTCAATCTCATAACTTATATGCGATTATACAGTACTGGACAAAATAAATCATACATCTTTCAACAAATTGAATTCGTTAATGTAACTATTTTTAAAAAATAGTAACAGTAACAAATTAAATTTATATCTATTTAGTACTGGATAAAATAAATCACCTTTCAATAAATTTAATTTGTTACTGTTACTATTTTTTTTAAATAGTTACATTAACGAATTCAATTTCTTGAAAGATGTATGATTTATTTTGTCCAGTACTGTAATTCAATCGAGCAAACATCGAACAAAAATCAATTGAGATGACATGTAATATCGAATTTTCAGAATTGTGAGAAGCTTCCTCGCTTAAGGGACATTTCTTGATTAAAAGTGCTTCCAAGACGGCATAGCGAGTTATCTTATACGCTTTCCTTCCATTTGCCGCGAACCACCGCGAACGAACGCTCGTCAGATCTCTTAATCGCGTCTGGCATCGCGACGCTCGTTAAGACATCGCTTGCTCGCTGGTCGCGATGATCCGATTGCGTATGCTAACGCGCAAGTTATAACGCAGTTAAATTCACCATCCTCCCCCGGCCTCACCCTCGTCCTCATTCTTGCCCCCGTCTTCGTTCTCATCGTCGTCATCGTCGAGTCCCGGGATTTCATTTCCATAATGTTTCGACGAAATTTAAGGACATCTAGAAGGACAACCCCCGGAACCCGGAGAGGAATCCTCGTTAGTCCGGGTCCGCGTCCCCATGCTTCATCCCCCTGCTTCCTTCCCCCTTTTTGCCGTTCCGTCACGTCGAGTTTGTGCGAACAAAGCGATCCACTTTCAACCACTTGCATGTATTCATGAAGTTTGCTGCACAGTTCAATAATTACAGAATGGATTGAGCTATCTCTCTCTCTCTCTGTCTTTTTTCTCTCTTCCTCTCTTTCTTCGGACGCTTGATCGAGGTACTAATTATCCCCTTAAATTTTTGTTCTGCTGAGACTAATTTTATATTCATGAATGTGATTATCGTAGAGGAGCAAAAAACCAATTCTCCAGAAAAAATTAAATATTTAAGAAATTAATTTTGGAAAACGTGCAATTTTACTTTAATAATGAGGGTGTACCTGCAGGGAGGCGGCTACTAAGGCACGTTGCGTAGTAAATTTTTGAACAAGAAAAATATTGAGCGCGCGAAAAAAATTAAAGATAAAGTATAAAGTTATTAAATCTTACTTATTAACTTTTCCTCGTATTATTTCATTCTTTATGTATGACTATTATATATGATTTTTCAAGTGTATTGATCGGATAGAGTTCTCGAGATTCTCTACTCTATAACTATTGTACATGTGTAAAAAAATCTGTAAGATAAATGAATTAGTCTGACGTTTGAGGAATAGTAGAGTATCTTTGCCATAGAAAAGAATATATAGGTTGGCTATTTTCCAAAGAAATTTGCTGAGTGGTGTCTATAGTTATTAGTATATTTCAGAACGCTCTCATGAAATATTCATCAAAAGAAAATTATGAAAAAAATATTTATATAAATTGCTTGCACATTTCTTTGCGCCACAATTTCCGCCGTCATAATACATTCCTGTATCATTTCTCTCCTAATTTTACCATAACTATAACTTCCTTCTCTTCTATTACAGCAGAATCACATTAGACAAACAAATTTTCTTCATCTTCGCAATAACACAATTTTAATGCAAATTATTTAATTTACTATTTTTTATTTTTTCGAAAAAAAATGATAATATCTCTGAACTTTATTACTGAAGATTTATCTAAACTAAATGTCTTAGAATATTTTGCGGATAAATATAATTAAATAATTTAATATTAATTTATTTTGAGTTTTGTATTAATACTGATATTCAGTGTCAATCACCGAGACAGCTGAAACTAATTCGAGATATTCTCTTTCGAAAGTGATTGAAAGGGTTATAAACTAATATATGACACATCGTCTCTAGCGGAAATGTCAAGACGAAGCTGGAGGAGACCGGCGGATAGTTTTCAGGGCTAACAAGGGCTCCTTTGGTCAGAATGTATGGCAGTATCGCTGTATCGATGAATGGCCAGAGACAAGAGCTCGTTAGTCTCGTTAGGTTCCGGTGGTCACAAACGGACGCGTTCTACGGACGAAAGGAGGAGGGGGGAGAAAGGAGAGGAGGTTTCGAGTGAGTGCACCCCTGTGTACTCTGTATAATGTCAGCCCCTATAATTTATCGTGGTCGAGCCGGTGTGTAATAACGATGATATCAGGGTAACTTCTAGCTTGATTAAAGCGAGGCTTATCGCCCAGTCGGAGAGACACGCTGCTCCTCGTGGAAATTTTGCTTCTTTCACGGTTGAAGGTTCGCCAAGTCAGCCCAAAATTTGCGCGAGATACGGTGCGAGTCAACGTACAAGTGTAATCCGCTTATCCGAATCGTGTACAGCAGAGTCATAGCCTGCTTCCGAAATACTTAACCCGTTGAATACTAAGAAGAGAATGTATAATCTTCGCACGTTAGCAGCTGTTGCTAAAGATAATCCGCCTTAAGGAGTCTCGAGAGAGAAGGAGTTTATCGAATAAACATACGTATCCAAATATCAAGAAGTAACTTCCTTTAGTATGGAGAAATAATTTAGAAGCTGTTAAGGGCGTCGAAATGAACGCGATACGTTGCTAACGCTGCCGTTCTCGGTGCGTAAATCGAAACGCTGGGAATGCACGGAATATTAAGGAAACTTTCGGTGTAACATATCGGCCATTAATCATCGTGCCCCGTTGCGGGGGAATGGCCTAGCATTTCCCCTCGGTAAAATGGAAATTACCCTAATGCGTGTACGGACGGTATACACGGTATTCCTCGGTATACATGGGAAGAATTTCAGAGTACTCGTATAGAACATAGTGATTTCCATATCACGAAATGTAGCTGCATTCGAGAGGGAGAAATATATGTATATCTTCGTAGGGGGTTTGAAAAAAATGATAGTATCTCTATACTTTATATTATTGAATATTTATCCAAGCCAAATGTCTTAGAACATTTTGGATTAAATATAATTGAATTTATAATTCTTTAATTTCTGAATTAACGTAATAAAAAATCAATAATGAATGCCTGCTCAAATTTTTTATGTAAAAAGACTTTTATGTAAAAAGAGCTAATTGGTCAGGTTACAATTACTTCTGCTTCTTTGTTTGGAACACATGGCGCGCACTTATGTAATTTAACTTTTATTTTCGCGGTTAGTACCACCTGCAGATTCTCGTCTCTTATGTCTTTTCTAACGAGCGTCTGGAGAGTTTTGCACATGGATCTCTTTTTAATTTAGCAAATGCATGTAATAACTAGTTACTTTCTTAAAAAAATTGATCAAGTGTTTTTAAAACATCATGAAGTCTTTTTTACAACAAAGAGAGGAAATGTATAAAAGTAGATTTTTCTAACTTTTTTGTAAAATATTATTAAAAAATCCAAATAAAATATATAATAAGTTTTTAAATAATCTTTTGTGATTTTCGAAACACCTAATTTTCCCCCCAAAAAGAAAAAACATTATATTTTAATATTAAAAATCTTATATCTATTTCAAATTAATTTTCTGATTAAAAAAAGCCAATTGCATATAAATATAATATCGATATTCATTGAAACACTTTCAAATTTACAAACATTTACATATTGTAAATTGCGTTACGTAACGCAATCTTCATCTTTGCGGACGTTGCCATCTGCGGGAGGTTTTTCCTTCTTTCTTTTTTGATCTAATATCCATGGAGTTTTGATGCTGACTTGTAATGGGCGATATACGACGACGCGTTAATTACTGATTGTGAGCGCAGCGGTCCGAGGACAGGATTCGCGATTCGACGAAAATTCACGACTCTCACGACTTAACAGCTCTTAGAAGCGTGTAAATGACAGTACATCGCGTGCACGCTTAACGTAATTAATTCTCAACACGTGACGTCAGTCATGCGCGTATAATTAACAGTGCTTGTTTCACGGTGCCTGTAATAATCAACGTTTGCGTGCGGAGACGTCGTCGTAAAATTTGTATCGACTGATTTGTAACTTTCGACGGTCTTTCTTCCAGCCCGAGACTCGCCTTTGTTAAGGCGGATCTAGTCGATTAATATGCATGAGACACATACAGGGTGTCTCAGTATTCCCTATCTTAACTTTAACGATGGATTCTTGAACCTTCAGTTTGGAGTCCAGTTTTTCTTTAATTAAAACGCCAAACGACATCGAGCTTCTTGTTAACAAAATCAGGAAATCACACGGAAAAATTACAAAAAAATTACAAAAGTGGATGTAGGAGAACAAAGTTACGATATAGTAACGCTAAACAAGCAAAGACTCTAAAAATACATGACAATTATCTATTAACTTTTAATAAATCGTGGTCGAGGGTATAGACAAGATTTTAACAGGGTTAATTGTGATTTTCGAAACACCTAATTTCCCCCCAAAAAGAAAAAAACACTATATTTTAATATTAAAAATCTTATATCTATTTTAAATTAATTTTCTGATTAGAAAAAGCCGAGGGTATAGACAAGATTTAAGATTTAACAATCTTTCAATTTCGCTTGAGTTTTTATAATCAAAAGTCTCGTTATAAGTTTCGTGCATAAACATTTCCGGATTTGTTTTTGCACGTGTTAGCAGCGATGAGTGATTTTTCATCCGGATTGCTTCCATAATAAAGAGGAAATAACTTAAGCGTCGTATGATCTACAACTTGTAGTCGCTAATCACGTATATGCAAATGTCACCCTTATCTGGTACACACGTACACGCCTGGTACACGTGTACGGTTTGATGTACATTGCTCTAACGGTATTACACGCGACGTAACTCGAGATTTCTCGTCGGCTCTCGATTTCGCGCGTTACATAACCGCACGCGATCGTACGAGCCCGCATGAGTGTATGAAAATTTCACTTTTCCCCTTTTTCATCGACGCGAATCAATACTTCACTACGTCAGCGTTCGTTATGCGCATTTATACAAACGCATTTATTTCTCGCAATCGAATTTTACCAATGAAACAATGGTAAAAATCACAGACTGGAAAATTTTATCTTGCCAAAATCAAATCGGACTCTTTAAAGAATGGATACTGTAAATTTTTCATTTTTTCGAAGGGACTGCTTCGGTTTTGATGTTCTCGGAGATCTCAGGTGATTGGAGATTTTGTGGAGCTGAAAAAGGTTGGAATCTTCGAAATGACGACTCTTCGAAACATAAGATGTGTAAGCTTGTATCTTTGAATCTGTTGGAAAATTTCAGAATTTTGAAACATTCGAGTTTTAAGATTATGAGACTTTCAGTTTTAAAAAGTTGCTTCGGATTGCAAAATAACTGCATATAAAACGTTATACTTGGCAAAACAATAATATATTTGAAAGGGTAATCATTCTTAGGGTAATCATATGTTCGAATAGATAGCGATAATTGTATAGCCACACAACGGCAGTAGCATGTTATTATGTTTAGTTAAGTTAAATGTACTTTTTTAGCGTGCTGATGAAGACTCCGTCGAAACGTTCACTTCTGTAATTATCTAGAATAAAGTCGTTATTTCTAATTTTATATTTTTAACGTCTTCTAATTATTAGCTCGTTCATTATCATATTTGGCCTGTTTACTCTAGATTTGTTATTATATATTATACATAACGAGCGTTTTATATTTTTCTAATATATTTAAAGCTTTGAATTCAAGTAAAAAGTATTTGGCAGATTCACATCATGAGAGCAAGATAAATGTAACAGGCTATCCATCGCCGTCAATGATTGAGTCGGGGTCTCTGGAGAAAGGTGTCGTCAGAAAAATAGCGATTCCATGGCTATCTCGCATTTCCGTTTCTTCCTCTTGCGAGACCTTCCTGGCGGCGGGAAGTCAGCCGACTCCTGCGGGTCGCACGTGCGACGGATTAAAAACGGACGGAAATTATGGCGGTGGCAGCGCCGCTGGGAATCCCTCCCCGGACATCCCCCGGGACCCCACGTCGCCGGAAATAAAGGTGCCAAGCTACTGGCTGAAGGGGATGGTTAAATTCACTGACACTGCAATGCGACGGGGACAGAGTTCGACCCCTCGATGTGTGACTTCCACATGGATCGACGACCGGTATCTTTCTTTCGATCCGAGGGGAGCGGTGATAACGTTTGTCCGCAGTAAGTGTTTTCCAATTATCGAAGGAGGTGTAAAAATATCCACGATTTCACAAATCAAAAACGTAAAATATCTACGACTTTTTAAGATTCGACGATCTCTTTCACCCCAAAAATTTACAGCTCTATAAGAAACGTCTTAAGAAAAATCGTTCAAATATAATTCAATCTAATTAATGATAAATCGCAGCTAATTACAAATGATTACGAGCTTGAAATATATCCAGTTTTTCACATTTTGAAAGTGGAGAAGATCACACCGAGCATTGGATTTTCGCGAACTCGAGATTCCGAGAATGTATAATTAAAACTGAAACAACAAAGCCACACGAATGCACGGAATATTCATGCCAATTCACAATCTGTCTTCGCGTATCGTGGTCGTTGGCATCTCGCACGTGAACGAGGCACATAATTCCATGAAGTGCCTGCATGCAGAATGATCAAATAAGTTTTTTTCTCTATTACGGACCGCTCGTAGCAGGCAACAACGGGGTGTCTTGTACTCTGTGCACGCGTACCTAATTACTTAATTAAGTAACACGAGAACATATGTAATAGCGTGCATAATACGACACGTATCGCTCGGTGTTCTAAAAAGAAGCGAACTAAAAAAAGAGATTTATGTAATTGTGTAAAGAGATAATTCACGTTCTTTCTTTAAGCTGGCTTTTGTGTTCAGAGTGGAAGCTCGCCAAAGTTCGAAAGAGTTGAAAGAAGTTGGAAATAATGGTGCTGACTGTACGTTTGCGATGTGATTTAAAGTTCCTCTCGGTCGAAACACATTCTTCTGTTCTGGTTATACGCGTTCGCGAGGAACCACCCCTCAGCCCAAGGGAGCTATGCCGTCGATTCAACAGACATTCCTTATAAGAGGAGGAGCCTTTTGGGAAGGGTAGATTGCCCCCCGGATGGTATTTTATGATATAACGATTGTGGGTGCCAACTGATCCTTGCTCTCGATTAAAGTCGAGCAGGAACAAATATATTACAAAATATATTATTTAAAAAATGGGATTTGTTCATGGGATAATTATTCAGTATTACTTTTAGTTGTTTATTTAATAAATATATCTGTATTCAATCAGAAAACATATCGTTTATAACGATGTGTAATTTTTAATTAAAACGAAAAATAAAATTATGGACGTACTTATTATAGAATAAAAGATTAATTTCTTTTTCTCTCTTTCTCTTTCAGATAAATTATTAAAAAAAATTGAAAGAGTATTCTCACACGTGAAGAATCCTCACGTACAGAACCTAAAAATAAAGCGTTAGAACACGCAGACAATTTTCAGAACGCAGAAGGCTTGTGTCCTCATTTTTGACACCTCGCCACGAGAAGATCCCTTCATTTCCCGGGGGATGATTCTCTGATGACGACGTCAGGCTCTTGGGCGTACGGTATTGCGAAGAATTCATGCGCGATGACGAATATTCTTTAATTAGAAACCCCGTTTAATTTTTTGTCAGCGATGAGAAGCGAAGCGGCCCCAATTTAGATTCTGCGTCGGTTCGTCCATAAAATTCGCGATTCAATCCGGCGCCCCGATGACAGACACGGAGGGAGAGGCGCGATGGAAATTGGAAACGAATGATCGGCAGTAATTAGCAAAATGAATACGTTACGTATTTGTTTTTCCGATGATATATACGGCATATTATTTTTTTTTTACTTTTAAACGTGGTCGAATGACGCATATGTTTACCCTGGGGAAACGACGTTTCGCCGAAGAGCCGTTTTAAAATACGCGTCCGGATTATCGTTTCCATCTGCAGATTTGACATCAGTATATTCGTTTCATTTCCCGAGCGAATAAATACTGTGGCCATGTAAAACGGAGATTTTACAAACTGCGAATGAATCGAGAAAAATTACGAAGTATTTACTAAATAATTTCAATGCCGATTAATCTTAACATCGTCCATCTCGAGCGCGATTTGAGTGCTGTTTACGCTGCGGGATATTCCTGCGAAATAAACTTATAAAAACAACCTTATCCAGAGAGTAATAAAGCGTACCTCGCTCATTGGTGAACTCCGCGAGTTCCCTTTGTTCGAGCAGCTGAATGCTGAGGAGTCGGAGTGAATCCGGAGGCATACGCTTCTCGGATTAATTACAACTGCGAGTCCTTCGGTCGCGAAGTTACTAATGATGCTCGTTAAAAAGCATTCAAGTCCGAAGTGAGATAAGTCCGCAGAGAGTTCGGCACTTCGACGACATCAAGTCCGAAAACTTCGACTTCGAAGTTTCGTGAGAAGGGAGCTACCTTCCGTACTCGCGAGCTAGAAGAGCTAACAACAGTGGGAACGAGGGGGAGCGAATTAGTTGACGCGAATTTGCGAGACACAGGAGTTACACGAGAAGCGTAACTGTGTTGTCACGAGCGACGGAGGGGAATGAGGAGAGTCTTTTTCAGCGAGCATTGTACAAGGATTGTTCATCGTGTCGGGGCGAAATGCGAGATTTTCTCTCGGGCTACGTCACTACGGACTTTTCTCGACGGCGCTTCTTTCTTTCTCACGAACTTTCCTTTAACGTGACACGTTGCTCCTTGTAACGCGAGACGCAACTTGGCCGCTCGACACCGGGATAATAGCCTTACAACTTCGTCCCTTTCATCACATTGACCTTTTAAAGTAATTTTCCATCAATATTCGAGACAATTTGTCACTCGATATTACATTTTCATTTTAGCGACTTCATTTCTGTGTCGACACAGGGAAAGTGCTCTTCGTCCCTTCCTTCATGTTTTAAAGTAATTTTCCATCAATATCCGAGACGGTTTTCACTCGATGTCACATCTTCATTTTAGTCTCATTTATTTAGCAATCGGTGTATATTGGTCAATCAGAATCTGTAAAATCTCCCCGCAGATCTAAAGCTCTCGCTGTGTGAAGAAATGTTATTACGATAAGAGCATCGGAAGGATACGATTATGGGGTGAACGATGACGTGGTCGAGGAGGGACCGACCTAGATTCTGAATTCGTCTGATGGCTCCCCGGTTGGGCGCGATGAAAAATGGCGGGGTAGAAAATGCGTGCGTGCACTGGGGGTGCGGCTTGTAATATACCGAGACAACCTAAATCCTGCTGGATCTATAGTCGCGGATTAAACTACGGGAGAGATATACGGGACATGCGTGGGGCCTTAAATACGTGGGCGATGAAATAATTATCTATCAGTTTCCCGACTAATGTACGCACACAGTGGTCCAATAATGTTGTCAAGCAAATAATGCTCGTAAAGAGTGGACAGCAACTTTGCATTTAATCGCGTATTCATCATCAAAGCCATATTTTCATTGTAAATTCCGCAAATGTATCGACTACATTCTCAATAATTCTGAATGCTCAACTGTAATACAGATCGCGGAACTTTTAAACAATTTCATCTGCATCGCATTCGCGATGACTTTTTCAAAAGCAATTCTTTTCGATCTAATTCAATTTCATCCGCTGCTATTGGCGTTACGCTGAAATCGCGATTAAAGCATTTATCCGCGGGAGAGATACTACATTCTAGTATGCAAGAGCCGTAAATTTTAATTTAAACGACATCGATCCCCGGAGTAATTTTGAAATAAGTTGCAGGGCTCTCTCGCTATCGGTCGCGCGGTCTCGTTTATTTTTTACGTTCAATTTATCGCGAACGGATGGAATGTAAAACGTCGCTCTCGATCGGAAGCGAATCCCAGAAGCGGGACGAATCCCCGAAGAACCACGAAATTTACATTTTCATCATCTCGGGATCCTGCGCTTTTATTATCCCGTTGTGATGTGCTCCCGCAGTATTCGACAATGGAATCCGCATCGTATGCACTTCCAGCGCGATGTAACTCGAAAACAAAGAGCTGCGTCACGCGGACACGTATCGCGAAATAATATTTGTGTTTCTTTCGGGATGCGATATTTTTCCCTGTCGTTACGAAAACGCGGAATTCGCGTAAAAACTGCCTCCTAACTGTGTTACAGAGGGATTTTCCGGCAATATCGTTCCTTTGGATACATAAGCTGCGAACATTTTTGCGGTTTACATACTTTTTTAATATACATTTCCGCATATTTAGTTTGCTATATCTAAATCCGCCTGTTAAAGAATGAAAAACAATAGAAATTCGTTATCTGTAATTTTATGTTGTAGTAAACTATTTCCTGTCTATCGAGATATAAGAGAGATGTTATAATATAAAAATAAATTTCGAAGCGGAATTAAATGTAGATCGATACCACTGAAATTAAATATAATACGCTACAAAATACGTCAAGATAGAGACTCAGGAAAAAAATAGTTTGACGATAAAAATAACGCTACTATGTTTTGCAGGAAAAGAAACGCAGTAAGAATTCCTGGAGGAATGTCTCTCTTTAACAATTTTATTTTTTAATAAAAAAATCTGCGGAAAATGTATTTTAAAAACAGAATATATATGTAAAAATTGTTTTGAATAAAGTTTCTTTAAAATAAAATTTTATAAGAGAATATTTTATTCAAAAAATATATAAAGGGTTAAAATGGAAAATCGTAAATGAGTCAAATTGACTCGCTCCGGCAATCTACAGCCTTGGCCAAAAGTATTAGGCACCCTATAATAATTTAACAACAATTAGACAACTTCAGATGTTTTATTACGCATTAGGTTAGTCGTCTATTGTTAAAAATATTCTTTAAACATTCCAATACAATAAGAATTAACAATTGAATCATTTCCAAGAAATACTTAAAAAATACATAAAAATAAGAGTGCCTAATACTTTTGGCCAAGGCTGTAGTGTTAAAGCACAACTATAAACGTTCGACGAGACATTTTCAACTCGCATTGGCAACGAATCGGAATTGTCTCACGTAATTTCGTCTGCCAATTTCAACTTTCATCGTTCTCATAGTCATTTATATTCCTCGCTTTATGTCACCGTATCGTCTCGTGTCTGCGAACAACTTTGTTACGTACTCTCGTTCGCGAGAGTAGCTCGCATACGCGAGTGACGCACGAGAGGCACACGTTGAATTTCTCACGAGGCCCGAGGTCGGGAAATTCGGTCGAGCCTCCCGGTAGACCTTCACGAGATGCGCAGTTGAAAGCCAGTGGAACGATGATCCTGCATAAGGGGTGCGAAAAGGGATGCGCGAGGGAAAGAGAGAGCGGCCCCTAGGGTATGCATTTTCCTTCGTTTTACGATCTCTCAGCGAGAACAAGGTTCAAACGCGATCCCGGGAATCACATCTTCGCAGTTTGTACCACGTGTGTGAATATTTCACGTCGAAAAGCCCAACCTCAGTGAGGGAGAGAATAGAGCCATAAAAAACCCCATACTTATATTCAACGTTAAATATAACCCAACTTTTAGTTCAAGATAACGTTGTATTTTCGTGTAATTTTCAAACACACGTAAGATTCAAAATAGAAAGACGTTAATCGTTGCATAAATAATGAATGAATCGCGACGGAGAAGTCGTTTATGTGACGAAGCTGAAGCCCAAACTTCAGACGCGACCAAATAAAAATTATTGTGATCGAGACGATGCAGAAAGCTTCCATTCTGAAACTAAATCCTAAAAGTAAACGATAAAAAGTAACGATAGTAGCATCGAAGGATTGCCGGAGTGTTATTCAGTATGAAAACGGATCGGCATGCAATGCAAAGTGACACCCTGCGATCCCTTGCCTTGAAAAATTCATAGAGCTCACTCTTTCGCGCCCCGCGTGCCACAATTGCGCCACAGAGGCGATATTGTGCGAAAAGGAAGTGGAATTATTGTTGTCGAATAATAGAATAACCAAGCTCGCGGGAATACCGAAAGCGCTTTAAATGTCGACGAACACGATCAGCCTGCGAATAAAAAAAGTTGCCGCGGAAGAAGAGAAAACTTTCCATCGCGCCTCCATAAATGGCGCTTCGTTAAAACGAAAGGAGGGTGCGAATTCTTTTTCGCGTTCCCATCCCCTTTCGCCATTTCCAGGGCAACCCCATTTATCACCCATTGCGAGGATATCGCGAGACACATACGTTGCCGTTAGGCATTCGCGAGATAATGCATGGAACAGATATATCGAATATGTGAACGACCGGTTAATTAAAAAAATTAAATTTAGAGCACCATTCATAATTCCAGTTCTAGTTTCTAAGTTTCAACAAATAAAAATGTAACAAAAGGATACGGTTTTTTTCCTTCCTCGTGGAAATCATTCTCAGTATTCGCAAGAAGAAGAAATCTTCCTAATGTCAAAGAGCAGAGTTGACATTAATAAACTTTAAGAGATTAAATAATAAAATTTCCAAGTGAGACAGAAGATTAAATATATAAAAGTACGATCGATAAAACTATCAGTCTCTTCCACAGCGTGCTTTTCTCGAAGTTCTCAGGGAAAAAAGATACCGTATATCAGTAGTTGGAAACTGGGACATCCGGTGTTATCCTGCGGCTTGGAGATAGAAACACGAGTGTCTCGCATTTGAACATACGACACTTTTGCGAACTCGGCTGAAAGCATGGTGACACTCTTAATAAACTGGCGAGTCGGACTCTTTTAGATTTTAGTATTAATGTTCGCGCAGCGAGCGAGCGAAGTTACGAAAAAAAATCCTTTTACCACACGCGACCTATAATTGCACTCCGCGCCTAATTACTCGCGATTGCGTGTCTCAATGAACGTAACATGGTAAAATTAGCGGCTACACGAGCTTTTAGGAGTGGTCAAGAGAGCTTTCAACTCGATACATTTGCGCAGACTTTCTCGATGCGCTTTACGTTTCACGCGTCATTAAATTCAAATCGAAATGCGCTTACGCAATCACCTTTCCCGCTGCAGAAGAGTGAAGCGAACAACGAAGGACGGCACATTACTGTTTCGAGCGATTAAAAGAGAAACGGTAGCGATGTGATGGAACAATGATAAAAGGAAATACTCTCGTCGCGATTGCCATACCAGACCTGCCCGTTGGTCGCATTTAATGCAATTTATCTCGTTTCTCTCGCACGTGAACGTCGGAAACACGTGTCCAAGGTCTCTCCATACGAAAGGAAAGATTAGCTTGCATTGAGTTTACTGCCAATATTGACATTATCGTTTCTAGAATTATTTATAGAATGATCGATGCGTCCTATTTAACCCCAGATGGCAGAAACAGTATCACGGCGTTACAAACGAAGGATTTTATCGGATTAGTGCCGATTACCGTGAAATTCTTACGCTAATTTTGGATTGGGATATATCTAGAAAAAGATATTGAATATCGAAAAAAAAGTACAAAGGAAGTAGAATTAATTTAGCTCCAATATTTTCTAAAAATATGTCTTAAATTCCTAAACTTTAATAACTGGGGTTTCCACAAAAATAACTCTTGATATATAATACATTTGGTGTACATTTTTATATCACACATTTTCATTATGTACGTTAATAGAGGAAAACACTCGCAGAAACAAATCTCATCCGCAATAAAAGCAAAATTGCAACCGCAGATGTTTCGCAATATTTGGCGCTTGTGGTTCTTTGAAATGAAAATTTTGCTTATGGTATTTAGATTTAATTAATGAGACTCGGGAAATCCGAGGCGGGTCCGCGTCTTCCGCAAACGTTTTCATTATGCTCTCCTCTTCGAGCATTTAATTGAATTCGCGAGCGAGAAAGTCAGCGAGACAAGGATGCAAATTCATGAGGTATTCTTTCGCGGAGCTTTCCTTTGAGAGTACCAGCCGTATCACCGACGAAAATGAATTTCCCGGCACCGTGTGGAACCGAGCGAGAGAAGATACCTTCCCGAATTTTTCTCACTCGTCGGCACCGAGCCGTAAATCGCCCGCTATCGCGGAATTGCGAGAGCCGGTGTCGGAAACGCGGGCGAGCAACACGGAAATCGAGTCGCCATCGAGCCGGTACGAACGCCCGCGAAGTTTTAAGCCCTTTTCGGGGTGGCCAAAGCTGCTCAAAAATTAATTTGCATTCCGCCCACCCGATAATCCCCCCCGCGCACCCACGTGCGTTCTCTTCCTCCCTGCTCGATCAGTCATACCGCTCTTTTTTCCCGTTTTTCTTCCTACGTTTCTCTCCTCCCCCTCGACCCTTCGTCTCTTGGGCTGAATCAATCCACCGTCGTGGGCAAAGAGCCAATCGTTTGCGGTGCAATTTCATGCGGATCGACGCAGAGCCGGGAGAGCTACCTACACGTCGATGAAAAAAAGAAAAATCGTCTTGCGGACGAGGGAAAGGAAAAGAATTACACGGAGAGAGAGGAGCCACGGCGATGGGAAAGCGATTGCGATTTTTTCGAGATAGCGATATACCGGGAAAGGAGACAGACGGAGAAAGAGAAAATCGATTAGTTTCTGGAAATGCTAAGAACACTCTGACCCGCTGACGGGTTATTTCAGCCAAATGGATTTTGCAAATGTCGCAGTGTCCCGCTTTCTTTGGCTTCTCCACTCTCTCGTGAAAGTATAATAATTTACTTCCTGAAAACGAGAACATCGTTGAACAATGATAAATGTATGTCAATATAAAAAAGATGTTAGTTCAAGAAATGTGAAAACCGAGATGAAACCACATCAAAATTTCATCTACCGTTTTGATTTCATCGTCGCATAATTCTCTCCCGAGATATACGTCTTAAGATAAGTTTTAATCTTATGCGAAATCCACGAACAATCCGTGAGTTTACATTCAGAAGAATGTTAAAGACGAGAAACTTGACACGCCGTACGCGTATATACGCGAGAATCTTCCGCAGAAGATATTATAATCATAGAGATGGGCAAAACGCACGTAGGAACTGGTTGTAAACGACGTTAATGAGCGCGTTCACTTTTTTGACGTGGACGACGTGGGACGAGCAAATAGGCATTATATTCCTTGCGCTTCCTTTTACGTGGATTGGGGGAGAAACGAAAATGGATGAAAATAAAATATGAAAGAGCCGGGTACGAGGTGCACTCTTTTTCTAACACGTCGCTTTCAGTAATTTCATTGAAGCCTGTCCGGGACACGAAAATCAGGACCCTCGTATATTGAATACTGTACCGTTCATTCATTCACACCTTGCTACCTGTTCTCCGCGTCACAATAATGCAGACTTCGCTTGTTTTTTTTTTTTTTACAGTGCCACCGCGAAAACAATAACATTGCTGTTTGTTACGTCACATTTTCACGAAGGAATTTTAATTTGCCACTCGCAATTATTTTTATCCGTCTAATCGTGAGATTGAACGTCACAAGTTTGAAATTTTATTAGACATTATGGAAAAATATTCTAAAAATGTTGATGAAACATTTTAAAATACTTTTTTAGAATAAATGTATCATAAATGAACAAAGGTCCCTGGAAAACTACATTGTATGAAAATAATTAAATTCTATTATATTTTCTCGCACGCACGGTTTTTTAATCAAATTAAATAGCCTGCCGGCTTACGCTGCCATTCGCAATTATCTAACTTATTATTTTATCTTGAAAATATTTTGTTGAAATCTTTAATTTTATCATTTACTTATCTTTGTGGTTTTCAATGGATCGACGACGCGATTGATATTAACGTCGCTGTATTGAACGTGACGAATTGCTCGTAAGGGGCATTAATTCGCGTGAGTGCGGATTCGAGTTTTATTGAATCTTGGATTATTCAGCCAACGTGAAATGGTCCGAGAATAAATTCAAGATAATCCCGCTGTATCTCGTCGTTGATTCCTGTCTCGAGTGCGGTTTGACGGTGATCGAGTCTGATATTATACGAAATCGAAATAAAGGAAGTAAGTAATCGAGCTATAATTGATATTGCAAAACCAAAATGGATGACTATTAATCACAGAGTAAATCCAATTTCTCCTTGCATAGAACTAAATAACCTGAATAAAATATCTTGTAATGTACTTTCTAAAATAATTTCTAAAATTATTTCAACATCTTTTCTTATATTATAATTTCTCAAAATAGTTCTCCTTATTTTTATAAAATTCTTATTTTTAAATATAAATATCTAACGTGTTTTCTTTAAATAGCGTATTATATATTATACGTCGTATAAGTTAGTTTTAGTAAATAATAATACATAAATTGCAGCCGCGATATACTGTAATGTGGTTAAAAGGGGAGACGGAAAGGGAAGGAATCGATCTCGGCGCAGGTCGTAACGGAATTTACATCTCTCCGATATCACGCTTATAGTCAATTTAACCAGTCGTACCATCCGCGCCAGGTGCTCGCTGGCAAGTCGATAAATATAATCCACCCACTCGCCACGAGTAACAGAATCACGAGTTCCTTCGAGTCGGAATGAAATCAGCGTCGTGTATTCGACCGCCGAAATGACTCGGCGCGGAAACTTTCCTTCGGCTCGTATTTTCCGATGTAAAAAAAGTTCTCTCTGTATAACGGGGGTTGTAATTTCATTACAGGCTTGGCCGGTAGCGCACCCCGACGACGAGGCAAAATTCGAATTTCCATACCGACTAGTGGTTACGCGTGGTAAAGCCTTTAGTTGGCCAAATTGCTCTCTCTCTCTCTCTCTCTCTCTCTCTCTTCTTTTTTTTCTCTTCCTGTTCCTGTGTCTCGGCGCTTTTGACGAACCAATGAACATGCTGCGATATATGACGATCAATCAATTCGTGCGAATGAATCAAAGGTTGAAAGGATCGTCGGAGCGGAGGTTATCAGCGAAATATTTTTTTTATGTCAAACGTGGAAGATACTTGTTGCGAGATAAATGTTGAAAATACGACGTCAATATTAGAAATAGAAGCTGATATTTTTCTCACTTTACAGAAACATTGAACATCGCTTTCATATAATTAAATAATAAGATGATTACTAAGATATTGATGCAAATAATTGACAATAATTACATTAATATTTAAACAATAATTACATTAATTATTCATAAATGACTTGATTCGACTTCCCCCAATTCTGTATAATAAATAATGATACAGGAATTTTAATTGTAATATCACTCAATTGCACTATTAGGGGTTAATATCGACAAATGGACTTCAACGAGTTGTCAAAACTCGCGTCACTCACAGTGGACAATAGAGAGAATAGGGACTTCGATGAGTTTTCCGAAGTCACGATATCCCCACCGCATTCGGGCGCGATCAAGGGGTGTCGGGAGCCAGGGGGGTCGCAAGGGGTTGGAAACATATGCGGCCAAGTAGCCAAAAGGGTTCGATTGAGCACCTCTGTCAGTGGCGGGGCAATGGTGGTCGTCATGGCAACCCTCGGAGCTCTCGCCCCCAGCCAACCCCCGGATCTACAGGGTGTCCAGATCGATGCAAGGAGACGCAACAATCGTCGCATCGGTTCGAGAATCGGCCGACGGCGATTTGATGGAGATCCCGTCGCATCGGTCGTCGTTCACGTCGGACATTCCTCTCCACCTTTTGTGCGAAAGAATCCTATCCTTTTTTTACTTTTATCACAGGATTGCGAGCACTCATCGTGGAAGGGTCCGTGCATTATGACGAAATGAAAGATATAGTCACCGCGTGATAGAAAACGGTGATAACACCTGTATTGTGAGATTTGACAATTTTTTAAGTCAACGGTATTTGCGAATAAATAAAAAAGATACTATGTAATTTTCTTCTTATCCCCCTTATTAGAGAGTGATACATTAATAATTTTTTATTATTTATTTGTTATTTAAACCAGAATATGATTGTATAACTAGGTTTTATTTTCTCCGAATACCTGATATTTCATAAGAGAATAAAATGCTTAAGGAAAACGTTACTCCTTTGGGGTCATAAAATAAATGATTTTTTTCACTCTCCCTCTTTCTCATTCCCCGACCTATCGTTCAATTTCCTCTTAACACGCGGATTTCATCTGTCAATTGCCCTCTTTCTTTTCCTGTATTTGTACGATGCATCACGAATGCTGTCAAGTAAAAGCATCCGCTGAGTTTATCGAACGACTGGACAGACGACAGACGGGGATGTTTATCTTTCAGGGAGAGGGTGCACTCCCTTAAGGCCGTCCCGCGGATGATGTCGAATGTACACCCGCGTGAAACGCGATTTATTTCTCGACAAATAGGAAGGGTTGTGTGTTTCGTAACGCGAAATCCTGGGCGACGCGAATCTTCATTCAAGAGCCGATCGTTCTTCGACGATCGCTTCTAGAATAGGGTGGCTGATTTGAAAGAGACGGGCATCCCCGTCGGAGGGTGCTGTAATCTAGTAAGCGACAGTAAAAGGGCTTTTCTTAGACGTTTTCTAGACGACGAGGACGTGAAAATTAGACGACGGATTTTACGATCGTCCGGAACTGCCGAGAGGGAAGTATTTATTCGGTAAATTCGGGGCACTCGTCGGAAGTTTACAGATTCTTACAGATAAAGTTCTTATATAGCAAGCCAAATACTTTTCTACAATATTTCTTAAGTATGCGGAAAAACACAAAAACTTTCTAAAAATATAATAAAATTATCTTTCGAAAGTTGGAAGGTAAATTTTTAGCAAAGTTCGAAGTCGGATACATAAACATTAAATTAAAAAATATATGTTCATATATTTAATATTCAATATTTTTTTCGAAATTACTCTACATAAATTTAATTTTTTAAATAAAAGTATCATTAAATTAGTTCTTATTTTTGTACAGATTTCTTTCAGCCATTTAATTGTATCAATTTGTTTAAATGAGTTTATTATTTCGCGACATGTGTTTGAGTAAATTTTTTACAGACAAAAAGTAAATAGATATCAAACCTAAACCGAACTGTAGCAAGAATGAAACGTCTACAGAAGATCGATGTCGAGACAAGGCATTGGAGGCTGATTAATGAGTGCTTGGAGGGCGGCTAACGATCCGAAGAGGATAAAGAGGATTGCTTCCTGTAGCGATTTTCACGTATAATAATATTATGTTCATGAATTGGCTGGCAATATTATTATATCTCGACAAAATTTTCGGTGTAATAAACCTCGAAATGAACTTAAAATAACTGATAAAATGTATAATTTTTTAAAACTTTACACGTATTTTAATTTCAATTTAACGAGAAACTTTGTCATCCTTAAAAGAAATATTAAGAATTTTGCATATATACATATTATAAAACCTATATTATAAAAATTAAATTTTTCATTCTTTCTCGGTTTTATCTTCTACCTTTATTTAGCCAAAAAGATTTTCAATTTTTCGACACTCAAAATATTGATGATTGACTGTTTCCGGAATATTAAGAGCAGAAAAATGCACGACGCAAATGATGTAAAAATATCGCACTATTTAAAACTTCTCGTCGAGTAAATATTTAATTCAGCTCCGATTGTCAAACATTCTCCGCGGCATTGGAATTTCTCGAATCGCGATGGAATATCGATGGCGGCCAGCGCGTTATCACGCTCGTGGAATGCGATATTACAGAAATTCAGCGGATTTTCAGGCAATTATTTTGTATCGACGTTGGTACAAAGGGAAAATGGAAAAAATCCGCAAAACGGACAAACCACCAAACCGTGACAAATCTGGATGAATTGTTCCGCGTTCGTTCGGACTTATAATTATCGATGCGCGGAAAAAAAGCAGATGGAGAAAAAAAATACGTGTCGCGTTGTCGATAAATCATAGTGGAAACGCGATAAAAGTTGTTAATTTGGCGATTACGCGTGCACCATAGCTGCGTCGTTCGATTCCGCATTTTTATCGGTCCTGCAACTTACGAGCTCTCGCTCGGCTTTTCGCTCGAGCTCGCTTCGATTCGTGTATCGAGATATATTACCAGAAAAAGCAAGGGAAAAGCAAGTACTTTGTCACAATTAACAATCCGAAGCACTTGTTAGAAGGCAATCGTTTTGCAGAGGTATCGATCTGCAAAGGTCAATGTCCTGCTGGGTTTCGACAAGCTCTCGTACGTACGTAACGCGTACAACGAAAACCAAGCGAAATTTATGCACACGATTCTCGGGAAAGGTTCATTAAAAATTCATTGACGGAGAAGTTACTGTCATAACCAATGCGACTTCCCAAGAAGCAAGCACGTGCGACAGCCGGGTGCATCGAGTGCAAGGGCACATATGCACGTGCGTCGCGCCGGTTATGAGTAGACGAGCACGCGAAGAGAATCCCTAACAGAAAGGCGCCGTTGATTTTTTTACCAGTGTGACGACGCCATTCGCCTCGTTCTTGCCATCGTCTTCTCGCGCCTTTCTATTTTTTTCAGATCTTTTTCCCTTTTCAAGCCGGATTTAGAAGCCACGACGTGACAGAACTTCACGACAATCGCGTTAGTCTCTCCGACTACGTCGTGTAAACAAAAATCCGTGGACTGTCTCCAGCCCGTGAAGTGAACTGAGAATGATAAAGTAATCAGCTGTCAATTTAATGAGATTAAATTAACACCCTTCTAATCTGCGTTATTTTCTGCAACACGGAAGAGCTAATTACGAGATGATATTACAAGGCGACGACAAGTGGGAGCGCGGAAGTAATTAATAAACCTCTAACGAGGTTGGACGTATAGCAGACGATAAGCACAGCGATGCAGAATGCTCGATAAAAATTGCTGCAACGTTGCACGCAAGAATGAGCGCAGGCATGGGCTGAAGTACAGGGGCGGATGCAGAAAATATCTAACCGGAGACCGCAACCAGCCGGGATTTAAACAAAAAAAAAGAAATAAATAAACCGAGCCATGAGTGCCGCACATTTTACACGTCACGCTCTTCTCTCGACTGACGCGACCTTAGCCTCGGAAAAAAGATCGAATCTCGGAAGAAGTTTTTTTTTTTCAAGACATGTTGAATACGGTGAATTTAATTGCAAAAAGATCTGCTCGCGCGAGTCCGCAGCATGTAGATAGACATTCGTGAGATTGCACACTTCGTCGCTCGTGCGCTTTTAATGACTCGCTTCTCGTGTAAGTAAGACGATAAGACAAACGTCTCGAGATTACACCGTCGCGACGTCTCGGTAAGCTGCTCGCCTTGCGAGGACCGTTTAACACCTTAATAATGCATCGTAACGGTGTGCAAGAGTTGTGTTCCATAAGCTTTCTACATGTATCAATTTAGAGACTTTCAATAATTTGTAAACACATTCTCTTTATATCGTAGCAACTGCTACAGGGATTAATATGCTATTCGAATCAATACGAAGTTAAAGCTAGAATGAATTTTGCTCTCAAAAGCTACGATAAACAGATTAAAGTTGATCTTTTAATCCGTTTGTTCATCTCTCTTTTTGCATATGATTAAAATACGATATATATTCTCGTGTACAAATTTGTATCTTTGGAAAACACTTAATCTGACCCGCTGGAAAATTAAAATCGAATTACACGAAACATGTGTGCACTCTGCGCAATGTCATGTGTAACATGATCCCAACAAAGACACACGTGCGGTTCACTCTGGCAAACAGCCAGAATTATGCAATTTCACAACTATACAGCGTACAGCTAGTATAATGAGATCGCAACAATTCCATTTTAATTGCCAAAGCTAGGTGGTAATAACATACGGGATTCAACGGTTTTCACATTTACTATAAACTTCATTATTTCCACAATAAAAAATAAGTAAATTTAATTTATTTATTTAATTAAATTAATTAACAAATAAATAAATAGAAGAAAGCTCGTTGTATATCAAAACAAATAAATTAATTAATTAATAAGGCCAAATGAAGCACAATTAAATAACATGTACAACATGTTACTGAAGAAAACTCTGTGAGCTGAAACGCGTATAACAGTTATTTATTATTAAGTTAAATTGTTACTTAATTGCAAGATAGTTCAATTTATATCACATTCTCAAAATATTCTCTTCTATTTAAAATAATTATTTTTATAAATTTTTCCGCATATTTATGTACCACATTGACATTTCTCATCAGGTTGTTCATCAAGATGTTCGACAAATACACTTGAGATCGTGACATAATTATTCGATCCACGTGCATGACTGCGGAGATCACGTTACTATATTTTGGGGTGTTAGCTTTGGCATTACTTCAGTCAATATTAGCGTGTATCCCCTTTTGACGCGTCACGGGATTACATTTCGATGCGTAAAGAGCAAAGCTCTTCGCAAGATGAGATAGCTGGAAGTACTCGAATTTTCTCCGAAATCAATGAGCAACACGATCGAAAAATCACAAGCATAATTTTTATGAAAAAAAAAAAAAACATTTTCAGTCAATTTATTTGAATTTGTGATATACATTATAATTTTTGTGTCCCTGATTAAAAGTCTCAATTTGTAGAAAACTTCTATGGCCAGTTTCTGAATACAGGCATTTGAAAGGTTACTAGATGTGAATGAAAATAGAGATGTGAATAAGAATGAGCTAATTATTCCAAACTGAAAAGATAAGTTGTTTTTCTCAAAAGAATCTTGCGTGGTCTTTTGTATTTAAAAAAAATCAATTCAAGAAATATACTATACGTCGTACGTTCTCCTCCTCTTTATATATGCTACATAATCATCTGTACATCTCTGTAATAATTTTCTTATAAAAATTTATAAAAATTACTAGAATTAATAATATATCTTGAAAGTGCTAATATCTTGAAAGTAGGACGGATGTAACGTTACATTCTAACTTTGAAAGGATAGAACATTGAACGGATACTTCCTGTCTAGATATCTTGTTTTCTTTCACTTTCACAAAGCACAGAACTTCTTGCATAAAAGATATTGATTTACGCAGACGACAAGATAGAGAGGTGTTTGCAATTACTACATGTGGAATACAAGTGGGAAAGATTATTACACCCGACTCGAGGAAGAGGCTCGGAAGCGGATTGTAATCCTGCGAACGAACGAATCTGTTGGGCGTCGCGAAAAAGGAGACGAATGAGATTAAGAATTCCTCTTTGTGTTGCTTAACAAACTTCGTCAACTCGCGTACGATGGTGTTAGCCGAAGGCACGAAGCTACCCCGAGTAGATTTATTCCCACAGCGGCAAGACCCCCTCTGGAATGATTCCCTTCCCGAGGAATTTCTCCTTCTCCTTTGCGAACACTTAAAAGCATTCCGCTCATTACGATATTTCGAGAAATGAGGGGTGTGTGTTGTGTGTGTACAAGATACACAGTACAAGATAATACACAGAATGCTTATATATCGACGCGAGATTCAACGTATTTGTCTGCCACGCAAAAATGTACACACTAAGTACCTCGGAAAGAGCTCTGGCGATTAAATGTAAAAAATGGGAGTCGGGAGATACGAGGTGCGCGAGAGACATAGAGTTCCGTGTGGCGAGCTTGTAAGAAATATTTCATACCGTTGCATCACACTCGGGGATAAATGAATCTCACTTTGCTACTTCCTCCCCTCACGCGTGGTAGATAACTTCGTCGGACTCACATCCCCTACCGAAAGCTGCTGTTGCTCTGCTTTCCGTATGGACCTGCTGCGAGTAGATTGCAGTAATCAACGCGAAGCCGGTTACATAATTCGTACTAACTCGACTATTTAGAGGAGCGTTGTAATGGGATTAAACGCGAGTGTTTCAGCCACAACCCTTTCGTATCTGCGAACGAACACTCGCCGTTCCCCAAATCGATGGGGCATGAAAGAGAATTCGATGAATAAATCTTTCCAAGAATTTTTTCCTGCTCCGTTCACAAAATATCTCCAATTAAATATAGATAATGAATTGTGTAATTTAACTATGGTGTAGACAATGATGAAACAGAAATTTTTAATAATTTATAAATTGCATAAAAATATGCAATTTAAGTATTCACGAATTTAATTACAACAGCTTTTAATTAAAGATATAAATCTTTTATAAATTCATAAGAAATACACACTTGTTATCTTAAATAATTAATATTATACCATTATATTTTAAGGGTTTTCTCATTACGATTATTATGCGAGCATCTACTTAACTACGTTCTTGGAAAGGCAACATCGCCGGGAATCGAAAAACGTTCTACCTGAAAAACCTTGCCATTTTCATAGCGCACAATGGTGGGAGAATTATCGCGAAAAGAGGCACCCTCCTCTCGGCGACCCTTATTACCGAGTTTCTTTGTAGCGTACGAGACGAGAGGAGACTTCGGAGGTAGGGCTTATTGTCGTTGAAGACCCACGAATAATTTCGTCGGAGGTCCTGGCGATCGAGGATTTTAAGGAGACACAGTAATCTTCATTGACCCTTCTTCAGACACGATGAAAGGATCACGACTCTTTCACCATGGAGACAAGTACCACTCGAGGGCAGACTCGGAAAAGCGAATAATTTTCTTCGTCGAGTTCGTCGGAGTGGCCTCGAGGTCATTAACATTCCCTAATGTATGGTTATACATGCCTAATTCGTCGGTTCGATAGGCAAGGATATAATGCGTAACTTAACGAATCTTTTGAGAGATATTGTCAGACATTCGCCATCGTTGATTCAATTGGTGTTTATTGATTTATTATTTAGTCGCAATTGTCGTGTTGTTTATGAAATAGGAACGAGTTTTATAGACGGGAAATAAAAGAAACAAATAAATGTAAAAAGTGTGTTTATAAATCTGATTTTACCGGGCATTCTTAGAAAGAGCCTTAATTGTTTAAAAACTGATTTTTATTTTTATGTTTATTTTCATTCGAAGATAACAAAACTTTTTAAGATTGACAATATTATTCACAAAAAGGATCCAGCTT
Organism: Crematogaster levior; assembly: GCA_901521435.1. Lineage (NCBI taxonomy): Eukaryota > Metazoa > Arthropoda > Insecta > Hymenoptera > Formicidae > Crematogaster > Crematogaster levior. Next base: position 279,757 of record CABEGB010000859.1, on the reverse strand, counting down.
GATCGTAAAATGACACGTTGTTTACTTATTGAAAAATTGTTGTTCTCGATTCTAATATTACAAAAAATCTTGACTTAAAATTCAGATTTTAAGATATTTTAAGATATCTATCATTTCTGTGAATAATATTGTCAATCTTAAAAAGCTTTGTTATCTTCGAATAAAAATAAACATAAAAATAAAAATCGGTTTTTAAACAATTATATAAATAAGTTCATCAAATATAAATAGTAGTCGCAATTCCAGTCGAAGATTAAACGTGACGATTCGTTTGACGACAGGAATCGATGCGTGTGTCCTCGTCACACACAGGTTGTCGATTTAATTCGACGATAAACGCGTGAATGCACTGCATTGCGTTGCGTACGAATGGCATGCGAATGGTGTGATCGATATTCGCGTGTGTTACGAGAGGACAGCGACGGTGTGTTGTGAGCGAAACGGAGCTTATTTTCGTCCGTTTAAATCCGGTCGAACGCCTCCGCGCGATGGTCAGTTCGCGACTTTCTAGTACACTGATCGTGCATCATCATATGCTATCGATCTCCTCCTCCGTCGCCTTCGTCCGGATAAATCGAAATGTCCACCCTCCGATTTAGAGAGAGGCCGATGGCTCTTCGTACAAATAAATATTTAACGTTCGACTCTTTGTAACAAAAGCTTCTTGTCTTTGCTCGCTTCTTCGAGCCACCATCTCCTTGAAAGATAATCTATAAAGATCGTTCAAACAAAGAACTTTTGCGGAGAGGTTGACGAATTCAATTGTCAAGTTATATAAGAAACTACTGTTCGCGTAATTTTTTTTGAGTCTTTCGTATATAAATGAAAATAATCATTTCAGAAAAGTACAAGAAAGTTTAAATGTATAAATTGAACAGAAAGAGAAAAAAGAAGAAGAGTTCTCACTTTTTATCAAATATCGGAGATTGTAACTTGATACAAACATTTAAAAATAAAAAAAAAATCATTTCAAAAATATTTGTCACAATTTTTTCGTCAAATTCCCGATTCTGTGATGATTTCCAGGACTAAATATAATTTTTTGTAATTTCTTTTTTATTCACCATCGTATAAAAAATTTTAAACAAACTTTATGGAGCTTAGACTGCGATAAAGTAATTCGAGTGGCCTACTTTTTCCCCACCGAATCAATCTTTTTCGAGCACGTACAACGAAAAAAACTGAAAATAGAAATCGTCCATCTTAATTCGACGAGGGTCGATCAGGAATCTATTATGATGTTTATCGCGCCAGTTTATATCGTTACCATTTAAGACAGCATTTATATTTGACCGTCAGAGCCCAAGCTACTCCTTGTGAAGTGACTTCTTCGCTTTATATCCGTCACCATACGAAAACGATGGCACGTCATTTATATCTGACGCCTACGGGAGACGAAGTAAGATATTTGTCCGCGTTCGAGCGACAACGTCGGTTTCGGTAATAACGTTCGTAGGGGAGTTCCGAGAAGAGGGTACGCCGATAAAGAGGCGTCGATAAGGTTTTCCCTGGGAGAGTGCACCCTCTCCGTCGTGAAGGCATCCGGCCGCGAGGAAATTTGAAATACCACGTCGAGAGGGTCCCCCCCCTCCCCCACGAATCTGATATAATCGGCTGAAAAATGCGAATAGAATCGGATAGAAAGAAGAATTCTTTTTTTCAATCCCTTAAAACAAGGGGTCGTGTTTTTCTATTTTTCAGAAAACAATTTATTTTTATACCAGATCTATATCTTGATATATATAGTACTTCATCTATATTTTGATATATATAGTACTTCAACTTTAAATTTTACAGCAGAGATGCAAGTATCATGAAACTTAAAATTCTCGTCATTAACAAGATGAAATTTTCTTTTTATTTAAACGAGCTATTTTAAGGTAAAGGTCATCTGAGAACAAATATATCATGTACTTTATAGCAACGAAACGATGAAATTTTATCCGGAACGGCATGTGGTCGAATATTTTGGCGGTCAAGTTTTTACGAAGTTTTATCCCTTGAAATATCGCGTTGATAAAATTTGACGGGATAAATTTCGGAATTGAATTCGTCGCGATGAGAAAAGTTAAACGAAATCCTAAGTTTTGATGCGGGGAGACTTTTCTCTTTCTCTTCGCGTTCGACTTTGACGATGGTTCTCCGGTCTACCCGAGAGCGAGGGAAGAAGTAAATGATTTAGGGAGCATCGTTCGTGACTTTTGGAGTTCATTACACGGCGGAATGGAGCATGCAACATGCGATTGCTGGATTGTTCCGCGTGAACTGATCGCGACAATGTCATTAAGATTCCTATCGACCGAAGCCGGAGACACAGCTGGGGAACGAATTCACTTCTTCTTGCTTCTGGCCAAATGCGAGCAATAAATGCATTCAAAAAATAAAACTATCTCGTTACTGGTTTTTTCAATTGTATTGCGTAGAAATAATGCATTTTATTAATAATTCTTAATTAATCAATGTATAATTATATGGTAATATAATATGTAATATATAATTTATTATTAATAATCACCCAATAAATGTATGCTGAATAATAATTCTGATTTTATAGTAAGAAATAATCGGAGGATACTTTCTATCATTAATAAATACTTAGAAAAAACAGCGACATATGAGAAGGTCTTTCAACGAAGTAATAATAATGAAATTCAGTGTAATATTGAACGTGTACTGAGAAGGGTGTCAAAGTTCAAAGTTTCGTTTTCTGTCCCTAAAAACTAGATTGCATTATTAAAAAAGGCAAAGAAAATGTTTTGAGTGTTTTAAAATAGACGGAACTAAATAATGTACAGAGTAAAGTGCACTAAATAATACATGCTCCATAGGATAGACCAAAAAACACCTATATAGACTAGAGACACGTTTAAAAGAACACCAAAATGATTTTAGATGCACAGTGATCATTCAGTTGTCAGTAAACATAAGTAATTATTTGGATATGATTTTGACTGGTTAAAACCTGTAATTTTATATAAGAAAAGACCCGCTAAAAAAAAAGAGTTCGCTGAAATGTTTTTTATTAAAAAGTGCAACTTAGCAATTAATTTACAAAAAGATAGTTTAACTGTAATATACGACGAGTTTATTAATTTTACATAAATGACCTTTGTTTATGTGTTTATATATTATTTCTAACGTCGGTTATATGACTTTCTTATATCCAGTTTTTTACTAGTTTTTTAATTGCGGTTACAGGTGTGCTTCGTGTGTCTAAAAATTCGTCTCAATCTAAAGGTTCGATATTATCATTTGACATATGGTTTTGTAAGTATTTAATTTATCATATGTGTCTCTATATTATTTAATAGAGTATTGGTTACACATTCTTGATGACGCTAATAAAAAATAATCTATATTGTATACACTTGAAGGAACTAATTAATGGTCAAAACATTGTGTTAAGAAATAAATACGATTCATAGTCAGTTTGTCATTTTCTAAACAACCTTCTTTGTCTTTTAACGAATCTTACGATGGAAAATATAGACGGTCGTAGACGCTGACATTGGCTATCGGCCAGCGAGAATGACTGAGCGACCATCATTCGGAGAATCGAATAAACCAATTCCTTTGATTCCAGCTGGCTATCACGCAAGTGTGTGGTGCGATTCCGACCGGCAAAATAGTTTATCAAAGCGCGAATGGATTTTCATTTGATCGGCAAAATTCCGAAAGATCGGAATTTGAGGTATCTCTCGCAAAGGTTCGATCTGATCGTTGAAACTACCTAAAGTCAATCGCAAACGTTTCGGGAACATGTACTTTGAGTTACGCTTCAATATATTGTATTTCGCGAGAAAAATTACATAAAAATTCCCTCATAACTTGTTCGCAATTGAACAAAACCGGATGGTAGAAAATTGAAAATTATTCGGTGACAAAAACTTTTCAAGCCAGCCGGGACGTCGCATTATCCTGCAGACGCATACCGATTAACATCGCTTATTGTCTCCGGAGCGCGTTAAGAACCATTAATAAGAATTAAAGGCGACAGGCGATTAAGGGTACGCTCTGGTATCGACTCTGAAGGGACGCCATAGTACGCGTTTTGTTTCGATACTTCTCGGTTTTCCCAGCAACAACGGCGGCGCCGGTGGCACGCTCGTGAATTTAAATGAAACATTAATCAGGATACGTCAGGGGAAATAGCAAGAGGCATTCCCCCCTCCCTACCGAAATTTGTAGCGTCACCCTCTCTTTCGGGGACTAATTTAAATCAGCCACCCCGTTGCACCCGGCATTGTTGGCGCAAAAACAATAGGACAATCCGCTTTTCGCTCGCCCGACACTCGTCGGGCGGTCTGATTGTTACTGCAAATACTGCTGTACGACAAATTGATAAGCGGCCCGCACAATGGCGACTCTTGTGTAGCTTCGCGATGAAATTCTTTCGCGAACACTAAATAAGAGCAATTGTCAGAATGAATACATCCAACGTAGATTCATTTATGTCACACGACGACTGCGAGTCTGGAAAGAATTGTTTAAAGCCCGAAAATTGACGATTTTTTTGCGTCAGCTTGACATTTAAATGTTTTCGAAATGGAGGTAACTTTTCATTACGCGACTTGTTAAAGGACGGATAAACACCATTTTCAAAGTCTCGGTGGTAGAAAACGCAACGCAAATAACTGTAACACAAATGAAACCGAGTCTCGGTGACGCGGAATAAATTGCAACCGAGAGATACGTTATTTGTGAGAATGCAGTTGCAGCGAAACACGCTGCAACGAGACTCTAATGATGATGCATCCGGGGTGGAGAGAAAGAGAGAAAGAGAGAGACGAGATGAGGAGAAAGCGCTTTACGATGAAATCCGCTTGATAATAATCACGTCCGTCTTGGATGCACTTTCCTGCCGTGCGATCTCATAACAAAGTTTTACATTAGCATTATCGCGCCGCGGACTCTCGTCTTCCATTGATATCAATCCATCCGAGCCAGTGGTTATCGATTACGCTAATTGGTAATCTTCCGATGCATTCGTTCTCAATTATTATAGATAGTCAATAGAGATGCGATAGCTTTGCATAAAATATTGCTGCGCCGCGGAAATCGATATCTTTCAATCAAATGACTCTCAAACTTTCTTCATCATGTATTTTTACTTGCGTATTATATTTTGTACGTATATTGTATGATTAATACATAGTAATAAATCAAGAGAGAGAGAGAGAAAACTAAAACAAATATGAGAAATGAATGACATGAATAAATTATTGCACTACTCGACATTTTGTTTAAAATTTGAATTTATAAACTTTGCGTTGACGTCAAAGCACTGTAATGTAAGCGAGATAAATACAGCAATTTTTGATTAGATACCACCAAGATTAATTAATAATCTTTTAGTGGAAAATATTTCGAGAAATGTTTTTGTTCGTCTTTCATAATTTTTTAACTTGTATCTTTGCGTCGCCTCGCTTTCAGAAGATTGATCTTTCGTGTTAATTAAAATATCGATTGCGTTAATGGACGAACCAGTGAGTAATCGTGCATAATTGTATAATGACCGAGGACTTATTACGATTCATTACAGTCTACCGCTGTCAGAGGCTTGCGTTCTCGTAAATTACGAGTCCGTAATGTTCGACAGAACTGATTCTCATGTGCGACACGTTCGGGCTATTAAGCCGCGTAATAAGTAGTCCACGAAATGATCCTTCCTATATAAGGCGACAAACCTCAAGGTAACTCAATCGACCGTTCGACATGTCAAAAAAAGCAATTTCCATATACTTGACGACACGTTTAAAAAAATAAAGATATCTTGATCGTGTAAAAATATTCGCCTAATTTATTCTGGATATTGGATCTGATATTGGATCGTATATACTTAAGTCGTGTATACGTAATAAATTTAAATTATTAATTTATTTCGTTAGTGCAATATTTAGATGAATTCATCTCCATAACGTTACCGTATTAATCTATATATAATAATCGATTTATAATATATCGATAGTAACAAATAAAAAGGTCCCCACACACACACACACACACATCTGCTGCAATTTATTACAATTCATTACACACTCAACTTTCTACTATGCTCTCCTGCTTTTTACCATTTTTCCACTCTCTTATTATGCGTCGGTTTTTTTCTGTCCCCTTTTATAATTTCAATAATGTTATATCCCGAAAATAAATGCGGTTTTACTACAGGAATATTGCAGGCCGTATTTTCCGCGCCGTTGGAAAAATGCTACGAAAAGCATGTACACGGGAGAAGAGAAAAACGAGAAAAAATATCGAGACATACCGCAATTGCTGATGTTGCGCCGCAGATATTTTCTTACTGGAAAACCAAGAAAGAGAGAGTGACGTGGATATGAGAAATAAAATCGCTACGAGGATAAAACGGCGGAAACGCGAGTGGTTACACGACTGTGAAGGGGCGCTGAAGAAATTCGGATATATGAAAAATGCGGACACGAGAGAGGAAAACACGGAATGGAACAGTCGTCGGCTCTTGTAAGTTTTCACAGCGTGTAAAAACTTCTCACTAACATATTATGTCGTTTTCGAGCGCGAAATTTCTCGTCAGGCATGATTTTCCGGTGAAAAGTTTACCGTGAGTGGTCGCTCGGGAATAGAACGTGGAAGGAAGTTTATATCCTCGCAACGAATTTTTAATTCGGCCCGATGAGAATGGAAGACGAACTTCGAAACTTGTTACGCGAGTTCGGAATTTTAATTTGACGTTACTCGGTCGGAGATACGTAATATTAAAAATTCTATTTGCGTAGATATAATTTTACGTATATTCTCGCTCGTAAAATTTAACTTCTAAAAATTCTTGTATCGTTATTAGCTTATAACGTAAAGCTCATTAAATTTTGGAAAAGTTTTCCCGAAGAAAGGTCTATTTTAATAAGATCTATTTTAAAAAGATTCGAAGTATGCGAGACACCCCGTACGTACAATAAAATTTTCCGAACCGAAATTATATTGTGCTCCTCAAGACGCGGGAAGAAAAACATTTTGCGCGAAAGGGTTGAAGAGCCTGCGTGCGAATACAGGCGTAGACGACAACACGCGTATCGGACTGTCGCATTAAGGATACGCCGAGGGGTGGCTCGTACAGGGTAAATCGTGACAGCTCAGCACTATACAGAAATGAGGAGAAGGAACAAGGAAAGACAGAGAGACAGAGGAAGTCCGAGGGGACAAAGGATGAGGTCTTGAGATCCGACATGCTCGTGCCGGTACTCGTGTCTTCTCGCCTTGTAGGAATTTCAGAGGACTTTCGCGTTGGCTTCTTGTTCTCTTCTTTTTGATCCTCTCTCGAAGCTGCCTCCATTTTTCTCGCGGTATTCAATACAGTTACACGGTGGGATTCTGTTTGAATTTAAGATGCAATCGAGAATTGCACATGTATTTTTCTTCATGCCGAGAAAAGAATAAATCCATAGTAATAGCTTTTTTTTTTAATTACAATATATTTACACACTCTCAAACTCAAAGCTGTAAATCGACGTCGGATGGCAAGTAAATGCTTCCTGCAAGGAAAACTCGCGACATATTTTAGGACTGTATTTCCTTGTATTAAAAAAAGTACAGTAATTCCGCTAAAATAATTAGAGAATCTGCAACTTATTTCACGCGACGTTTACATTTATGATAAATTCGTCTTTGCGCCATCCCCAGTGTCCCGCTTCTCGTTCTCTGTCAACCCTTGTCGCACGACATCCTTCCTACGAAATGTCCCCACGAATTATTTGCCACTCCTGAAAATGCCCTTTTCCATCCCTTTACAAAAGCCTCGCTCTAGCACCAATTGTCTGGGAAGTTCAGTCAATATCACGTTCTCCTAATACTGCAACGAGATCTGCTTCGTCGGTGGGACGGTCTGGATAAGGAACGAAGCATTCTCATTGGTAACGCGAAAGATTTGTTTTTATCTTGCGCTGCGGTAAAACGTCGAGTAAGGTTTTCGTTCGGGGGAGAAAAATTGCGCTGTTCCGTGTCGGATAATCGCGAGGATCGCGAAGAGATGTGTATTACTCCTGGGAGACGGTCTTACCGGAACTATGTGAGAAGGGTCAGGTGCCATCGCACATTTCTTTACAAAATAAACGACGGAAGCTTTAAAGAAATGAACTCGGATCCAAAACAAAACACTACTACGAGAGTAAAGGGTAAATTTTTGTGCCATTAGTCCGTATTGAGAGGATAACCGTCGTTTCGAGTCTCTCCAGATTGTACTTTCCTCCTTGGAGTCATTTAGATTTATTAGGAAATTGCTTCGCACTATTGGGAAAGATTTTTCAAACAAAATGCTCAATTCCGTATTTATTTTTTATTAACGTAATTATAAACATTATCTAAATTCCCTGTGTATGCTTTAATGCAATAATTAATTTCCTAAATTATTCTCAGTGTATGCTAATTATTTATCGTAGCATCGATTCTCAAACCATTCTCCGAAAATATTTTATCATGGTTATCGATGCCAGAAAATTGTGAATATTTACAATCCATCAGTTAATAAAAACATCGATATCTCTGATAAAACGATGCGAATAGACTAGAAATTTCTACATCAAGTTTCATCTCGAGGCTTTTCCTTGTCGGGAGTTTCCAGCAATACAGACAATGTGTCCTTTATAATCACTGAACGCATCGTAGACTCCTTCACCATCAGGAGAAGTCTCGAACGCAGTCTCCGAGAGATCTCCCAGGATAATCTCCCACCCACTCGATCCTGAACCAAATCTCTCGATTGCACCCGCGGGATGTATCCTTCCCCTTTCTGTATCTTCTCGGAAGATTCTCTTCGCGGGATTAAATCCTAAGAGCCTTTAATTAGATACAAAAAAAAGAGATAAAAGATTAGATAAAAAAAAGTCTGGAAGAAAAGAAGAAATAATGGAAACTTGACAATAGACGAACGTCGAGTCTTTGCTAATAAAATATATTTTACAGTATATATTTTTATTATTTGGAATTGAGATTTAATTTATTCAATTTCGAAAGAGAGAAGCATTGTCTTTCGAAAAGTCGAACATTTTCTCATAGGAAACGGACGCAAAGAGAAAACTAACGATAACAGTCATCATCATCATCATCATCATCATCATCATCATCATCATCATCATCATCATCATCATCATCATCATCATTATCATCGTCGTCGTCGTCGTCGTTATCATCACCGAATCGCGTATATTCGTCGACAATGCTCAAAAGGGCGTGATGCGCACTCAGCCCTTCGTCGCAGTCGCACTGCAACGATTACTGCACTGCAGTGCGGTGCTGTAACTCACACGTAACTTTGCTCTTAAGGGCAGACGGTGGAAGTCGAAGTTAGGATAGTAGATTAAACGACTTTGCGGCCACTTTTTTTCCTGCGAACGAACGATGCATCAGCGCTCTTGTTTCTCTCTGTCCCGCTCGACCCTGACTCGAGAAAAACTTCAATCATCACATCGAAGACACGGCACTGGGATATTTCGTACTCGAGTCGGATCATTAAGCTCGAAAATTACGACGTTCCGACCGTGGGCGTTGTCGAATTATGACGCTTCAAAGTTCGAGAAGCACATACAGTCGCCGGCCGTGGGAACGAACCTTCGTTAGGGTTCGCCACACTGCTTCTCGGGTCAGGGTCACCCGATTGTGTTAACTGTAATTTGGGATATACTTTTAGCCTCCCCGTTCCAAGTATATAGTGAGACATATATGTAATATAAACAAAATGTGTGTAAGCTCGTTAGAATCAAAATAAATAAGACAAGAGACCAAAACGAGTAAGTGACGCAAATACAAATAATATGAATAACACAAAATTTAATACAATAGATGTTTCGCTCACAAAGCCTTCATCAGCAAAATACGAGATGAAGGTTCTGACAATGAGTCAATTCGTCTATAGTATTAAATTTTGTGTTATTTATATTATTTGTATTTTTCTCGTTTTGGACTTTTGTTTTATTTATACATGTAATATTATATATCAATAAATTTTTTAGCTGCTTATTTAAGTAACCTCTCTGATTTTTTTAAAAATGATAAAAACGCTAGAAGAACATCTTTAAAGAGCGTAAATCATCAACCAATGACTATAAAAACATCAGCGATTAAATTGCATTCTAGTCAAATAAAATTACTTGAATTTCGTTTTTAACTTAATTCTAAAATATATATGTGATACTTCCTTCTCTCTCCTCTCTCTTATAAACTTTTATCTAATTTAAATAAATAAGATGGAGATAAGAGGTAAAAAATTTTTTTTTTTTTTAATTAGTACCTTTGAATTAGTACCTTGTACAAACTTGTGAAAGCTTCATTTACATGCGCGTTCATTCCCTTTGACTCTCTTCCTCTCTCAAGTTTAATTGTTATTGCATGTAATTTCAAACGCGTGCTTGTCTCACTGACAAGCGTCCAAGGATTAAATAACGAAATGGCTCGGGCAATCATGTTACGAGTATAAATTCCCTCAAACTGCAGGCATAACGAAGAAGCGAGTCCAGCTTTCTAGCGAGCTATCTGATCACCGGAAACGCGACGCAATGGGAATGTAAGATTTTACGCATGGTATACACCCACGCTTGTTTCCGCCGTGGATCCGATCCCAATTTAATTTCTACCTTCTCGCGGAAAATCGCGGGGCAGCCTCTCCATTTCTGGCGCCTACGGATTCATTCATTTCGCGACCCAGCTTATTATTCTCTCGTCGGACTTTTCTTCCGTGCCGAGGTCACGAGCCACGTAATAGGAGCGTCTCTTTTAGAAATTGCCGGGAGAAATTCGCGGAGAAATTGCGAGGAGACTTATGCTGAAGTTGATGCGCCGACCTGCGGGGCACTTTGAATCATATCGACGAAAGGAATCTCTTGACTCGAATTACGGTCGATCACCAATCTACGAGCGAGATATATCTTTGTGGAGAAAGTAGACAAACAGTTTCAAATTAGTGGCAATAACATACCAATCTAATACATAATAATGACAAAAACAGTGAGCCGGAGCATTTAACAGATAATACTTTCGAATGAATGATGAATAGCGAACTATTGTATTTGAGAATCAATTTTATCGTTATACACTAATGATGTTTACAATTAAAATAACAAGAATAATATTAGCCTTGCATGTCTCAGATTTTAATGGGTAAAGTATGTGTCGTGACATTTCATTGTTAATTAAAGATTAGAAAAACGTTTATAATGGAAAAACGTTATGATGGAAAAACGAAATAAACCAATAATGTTTTTACTTAATGTATTGAGATATGCCGAAGCTAAACTCGTTGAAAAGTAATCAATATAGTAATAATATGTTATGAATTATACAAAGTGCGAAGGATAATTTTACATTCAAAATGAGCTGGTCTTGTTAAGTCAATGCAAGATTGACATGAGAGATTAAATTCATTATTCCACAAATGTCAAATTAACTTTTTGCTTCACTTAAGTTGACATCAACAAAATATTAATATTAATTAATTGGAATATTAATTCTTTCTATTGCGCATCGATTATCCTTTTATAGATTTTATTATCAGAGAATATTATTCTCTTTCTCTTTCCTTATTGCGTGTCGAGTTTCTTATTATAAACTTTTTTTTTATTTTCTCGCAAAGATAAAAACTCGATTATTAATTATCTATATATATTTTTTATATTTCTGCTACACTTTCTTAACAGAGCATTCATGAGCCTTATATAACATTTATTTTTATAGAGAACATGCTGTCGGTTCGGTCATTAAAATCTTAAAAAGCATCTTGTATAATTTTGTAAACTTTCCGGTTCCATGCGCGACGAGCGATTCGAAACGAGATGTCAATACGAAACGATGTGTCAAGATGATAACGCATTGAAGCGAGAAACACCGGAGAATCATGACGTAAAGACATAATTAAACATGAAAAACTCTCATATCCTTAAGCTTAGATTAAAATCTTTCGAAGCCTGCTCTCCAATTCTCGTTTTATTTTTCGCGTATATGTATTACTATTCGGAGCATATCTGAAAAAGAAAAGATCACGATTTCTAAGCCTTGCGGTGTAATAAAATCGAATCATTTGACACGCCAAATATTTGAACAATTCCAATTTTCACACGTCGGATTACAAAGTGCTCGCAAAACGTCACGCGAAATCGTCCGCCGAATTCGATCGTATTTGTTAAAACACCTAATATTACAAATGTTACAAAATGTTGCAATATTACAAATTTATGTTTTCCAGATCGCGATCCCTCGCGGACTCGGATACATCTCGCGACGCATTATGCACCCCTCCGAGCGTCGTCAACCCTCTCGCACGGAATCATACCTTTTTCTCCATCGAACGTCATCCCCCATCGGTTTCGGTGCGTCGCGCGTCCACCACCTGGCAAATTCACAATTTTTTAACTGTTCACAAATGTAATTACGTACTTGCACTCGATCCTTACGCACTATCTCTAGTCGTGATCACGCGAGCGAGCGGCAAGTAAAAACAAACAAAACGAGCTACTTCCAAACGCGACGGTAGCTCGACAGAGACTGAGCACTGCTGCCGGCACTGCTGACGCTGACAGTGCTGGCTACCGAGAGAGAATAGTGGGGATCGACAGGGCCGTAGGGAAAGGGTACTTCGATGTACGTGCGATGCACCCTGAAGGAATATCAGTATCAAGGGAATGTCCTACCCGCGAATTACTGGATTTTTACAAAACGCGTGGGAGAACTAAATGCTGTTCTCTTCATGGGGTGTCACGTGTACCGAATGGGGAAATAGAATTCCATGGGAAGTCCACACCATTTACGTTTTCCTGTATAGACGGCGTTTGGGAAATTTCCGGCGTCAGAATAGAACAAAATATTTGTTGTTTCTTCAGGATGTTAGTCTACTTGGAAAATTATAAGTAAAGGAAATATATGTAAATATTACACACGAAAATACTTAACGAGAAAAGAAATGTGAAAACAGAAAGAATTTAAATTAAAATATAAAGGTAAGAAAGAATAATTACACAAATTAAAATTTTCTTCAAGTGTACATGTTTAGATTATTATCTTTAAAAAAAAAAAATTTCATTAGAGTCGAGTCAAACAATTAATATCCCAATGAAATTCCTTCCTATTAATTATTTAACGTCTCATTTCTAAAGTATCGTTCAAGTTTTAATTTATTTCGAGCCGTCTCCAAATTTTAAATTGTTTAACTGTTATACAGATTTTGAATTATTTCACCAGATTTCGAAATTAAAATCGATAACTGTAGAGAACTCCCGTGCAGCCACGTTAATAAATTGTTATTCATATGTCACTCGAAACCTACACCCCTTTTATACGTTTTCTCGATTGCAACGCTACAAATCCTCCATCGCCCACACAATTTCACGCGGTCACGTCATCGTCGTTTGTCCATCCGTTCGTTCGGGCGACGTGTGTGCGTAATCGCCGTCGAGTCAAAAAAAAAAAAAAAAGTTGCACCATAAAATCCGCACCGTCCTTGTTCCTGCGCGCGTTCCTGTCACTCACTCGGTTGAAGGGGTCATCCGGGAACTCTCCCCTCGCATCACCCTTCTTCGAAGGGTGGCCGTTTCTGCGCTCATTCCCGTTATGCACCCGATTAGCATACGGCCGGCCGGCTTGCGTTGGCGATGTCTCGATGAAGCAGAAAATCGGAGCTCTAAGTGACGGGCCAGCTCGCTCTCACGTGGCTTAAAAAACATTGCGCAAAAGAGCAAATGACGATGGCACGAGAAATTTCGTATTTATAAATGCTAGTCGCAAGGATTATTTCAACGATCGTTGTGTTTTGGATTATGTTAAATTCACATTTACAATTACATCTGTATTATGAAAATAAATCTTCTCTTCGCCAGTGATTAACGATCCAAAAAGAAGAGAATTATTTGACGGCAAACTGACTATATGATATAACTTTATTTATGTTTACGACGTTTCGACCATTGGTTCTAGTTCTTTTCAAGTAGTATAATACATTTTTTCTCAACAGCGTTGCATTCTGAAAGGAACAGTGTTACATTTTTAAATCACACGCTATAATTTTTTTAAATATATTAATTTACAACTTACAGAGGCTGTGTCAAATAGAGTCTATATATAAAACAAAAAAATATATATAACAAAAAAAATTCAGTCCGTGCAATTGTAGAAAACGCGTCAGAGATTTACTCTATTTGACATACAGCCTCTGTAAGTTGTAAATTAATATATTTAAAAGAGAATTATTGTAAAAAATTGTAGCGTAATTTAAAGATATAACACCGTGCCTTTCAGAATAGGCTGTTGAGAAAAAATGTATTATACCACTTGAAAAGGACCAGAACCAATGGTCGAAACGTCGTGAACATAAATAAAGTTATCGTAAAGTCAGTTTGCCGTCAAATAATTCTCTTTTTTTATATCTGTATTATTATGACTTTTATTATTATCACTCTTATATTCTTGTCATTTTAGAACCCTGTTGTTCTTGTTATTATAAAACGTTATAAATGTGTCTTGTTATTATATGTTAGTTTCCGACGCTTTCAGATCGTAAAATAATGAAATGAAATTATTGTCGTGGAAATCATCAGATTCTTAAAATTCTTCCTTAAAATATGCAATGTCGTGAACTCTCCTATTCTCAATTTTGTAAGTTATTGATCTAATTATCAGATCCGAGTGTACATTCCCGCGCGAGGTACATTAAACGCGCAATACCCCAGGAATTCCTGTGTCTAACGCATTAATTAGGTTTCATTGTTATGCTACGTTATAATTCACGTATTCATACGGATTATTCGACCGTTCAATATGCATATGATATATAACATCAACGTATAACTAGATGTTTTTGGAGCATTGCAAAAAAAGAATTACAAAAAGAGAATACTTATCTGAATTTTCTTTTCCTTCTCACTTCGTTTATATAAAAATGTCTGATGTATTAAATGTAACTATTGATATTAGCGATGATTTATGAGTTACAATATATAACAATTCCACCGCGATACATCTTCATAATTAAATGTTTGACCATACAGATAATAGATTAATAAGACAATAATTGACACTTTGAAAAGAGAAATCATGGCAGATATGAATATCTTTTGCCCCGCCTGTCCCGTGGAAAATAGAGATAAAGCGCATCTACCTTGGCAGCTCGTGCGCCAGCTACGCCATTCCTGAAATTGATCGTGATTGATCGACCATTAATTTTTTATCTAATAACGAAGAGTGGCGCGACCGATAATGGACTCGAGCTAGTTAAAACGCGCGGCGCTTATCGAAGGTTCGCTAAAGCGATTACGCTCTGACCAGAAATTCAATGTAATGTTATTGAGTTTCGTTAAAATTCACTTATACGAAAAAATGATTAAGCCTTTATGCGCATCTGTATCTAAATTTGTTCCTTGTCTGAAAATTAAATTCCGCAACAGTGTTATTTATCATCTAAAATTGAGTTAAATGAGAGCTAGGTCGCACGAAAGTTTTACAACAGCATCTATTGTTAATACAAAATTCTATAAAAGACATTGCTCGATATAAAATCACTTGTGTTTCTAATTACCTAAACATTGATCGATCTATTTTCGATACCTGAATAAAAATAAAGGAATAACATTAAAATAAATATTTACAACACTGAATGATTATTTTTAGCATATAATAAATGTGAAATAATTTCGACACAAAAGACATTTAATTATTTAAACGGAACTGCGTCGATCAAACTTCTGTTACTCTACTTCTATTACTCTACTTTGTGTTTATCAATGCGGCGTAACGGTGAGTTCGTAACAATGGCGTTACGTGAGCTAGCTATCCTTAATATCCGAGCAGTTGAAATTTATTTCGCCACACGCGCTATTATTCAGCCCGCTTTCTCTGACGGCCTGCACTTGTCCGTATAAAATCCTACTTTTCAGCATAAAAAAAAAGAATTTCACCGCTATCAAATGATTTTTATGAGAGTCATAAAGTTACGGGTGTAACGCCGGAGGGCTGCGTACCTAACTCGCGTTTGTGTCTGGAAAGGATAGGGCGAAATCGAAATAGAAAGAAAATCCAATAATACAAACTAACGAAAACTTGCGATGCATTTTCGATTCTCGTTTTACATAGGGAATAAACGTCTGTAAAAAATATTCTGTAATCGTCATAGAAATTTTATACCCTACAGCTTAGGCCTTTCTTCCGTGACATGATACTTTATGGAAAAAATTTTTATATCTCCTTTTACCTGATGGAGAAATAGCTATGATATTTCTAGAGTTAACGTGACGCACTCGAGAATCGGCAGCCATAAATCAAACCAGCCACAGATTCGAAGCCAGTCGGTAACATGCGAGTTTTGGCTGGGAGAGCGAGAATGTGCCTGTAGACGTCGTAAAATTGATATTTATCCTGGCTGGCATCCAGGATAGCGGAAGCTGTGCCAGCTTTTCCGCGGATAATGCAGCGCGCGGCGTAATTATATCGTTCCGGAAACCGCAGACGCCGGCCCGGCTTTTCCGTCCGGTTTTTTCGCCTGCGCCTCTTTTCAATCGCGGATTAAAAGCCAGCGTCGTATGCATGACGGGAAAATTGACTCGCTCGGAAATCAGAAATATCTTGAATGGCAGGATATCGATCGATTACTTTTGCCACTTGACATACGGAGTATAATGTCACATAAAATAAGCGTAAACAAGGTAAAATACATGGAAAACTCTTGAGCTATATAATGAGCAAGGTTTTTTTTAATTACTTTAGTTACCTTAATATTCTTATTGTTAGATACTTAGATAGCATGCGTGTCGTAAAGAGGACTTTCAGATATCTAAAAATATATATCTAAAAATTTTTGCATGTTGTCTGAGTAATGAACAGGTGTTCTCGCAATTGTAATCAATATTGGCTTTAATCAGCTTTGGCTTGATTTATTTTAAAGATCTTGCAGTTTGTTTAAAAAAATTTAAATTTGAATACACATAAAAAAAATGTGTAAGATATTCAAAAGGCAGTTGAAAAATCTGGACCGTCGTAAAAATGTTAAATTAAATTAGTCGTCGACACAAATACTTTTCTTGTTCCCAGCGATGCTGTTGTCGTTAAAGAATGCGGTATATTATCACGATTTATACGATACGACCTCCTGCGGAGTCGCTCTTAGCTATATTCTGGGATTATCGGATGTCATCGGAGTCGATATCGCCGCGTAAGCTTTACTTCCGTAAAGTGCACACAGTAATCCCGATGTGCTGCCGGACGACTCCACCGATTTCTCCTGCGATAACGGAATAATCTGATCTAGGCGGATTTTCTCAGAGCAGAAAATTCTTGGAGAATTGGCGGACACACGATGCATTATATCGTATACGAGATGTCGATAACTACAAACCGGCGATTTCACCTAAGCCGACAGCGTAACGCGAATAGCCTGAACAAACCTAATTCCCGATTTGCGGACGGTCCGTCGATCTTCATCCGCGAAATTTCACGTTGCAAATTCACTCGCAATGGAAAATGACGTTGGCGTGTGTGACAGCATGACGTATATATTAAATATTGAATGAGGAAGATTAATGCAAATTTTGTGCTCGTACATGCATACCATTATTGCTGCAAAATGAACGTTCAAGTCAATCATACATACATATTTTTAAGCTTGATGTTAATATCAATTAAAAAAAAAATACATCGTTTAAATACGGAAAACAAATTATTTTCATTGATTTATCTTTGGATTAATAATTATGTAAATGACACATAAAGTATAGTAATTTAAATATCACTTAAATTATTATTTTTTAATCATTTATTCATTTAAGTGATATTTAATAATTTAAATATCATTTAAATTATTAATTTTGTGCAAACATGCGACATTGTTATATTAAGAAAAGAATTGACGAAGCGAAAAGTGCATGTTCTCAGAAATGATATATCGACGACGCTTTCTCGCGAATCATCCGTGAATAGATTCGGTTAACGTATAACCGTGAAAGAAGCAGAAACCGGAAATAGCTGGTATCACCTAAAGCATTATGTCGACAGGCACACCCACGATGCGCGATTCCGAGACGAAACAAAAAAGAAAAAAATGATTGTTCACAGAATACTCCACGCGAAGAGATTTTAATGACGTCGCAATTCAGTGGATTCCGTAATGCCACCCAAAATTCTCGGTTTCATACATAGCTTCGGAAGAAAGGTCTTCAGAAAAAAAAATTATGACTGCAGAAAGTTCCGACATTCTTTGAATTTCGGAGAAGAAACCGCATCTCTTTGTTTCTTTATGAATGATCAAAGAACATTTGTTTCTCAATGTAAAAAAATATAATGGAGTTTATACAGTACACACTTTTAAAATGTATTATCTATAACTGTATAAAGCATTACTCCAATTTTATTATATAAATCATAAAATTATTTTTTATAAATATATCTTTAATCAAGAAACCAGTATTCTCTAATTTCTTCATTTAACTTTTAATATTATTTTGTTTTCATTGTACCGATCGCAATATGTACAACAGTTATAGAACACTTCAAATGGAGCACTAAACTTCGAACGGTGAGCAGCTTTTTGAATATTTTATCAAGGAACTACCAGCGGAGCGATAAAATATTAAGATCAATTTCCGATGTTTAGGATGAGGAGTATGGGTAGCAGGATGTCTGCAAGGAAAAAAATGAGAATGATGGCAGAAAAATCTGTTTTTCTTGTTTACACATTGCACGTTATCTTTTTTTAATTAAGGAATAGAGAAATAAAAAGTAGATTTTTATCTAGCTGTATATACATCAAATATGTCTATAGATACAGTTATTATCCTTATGTTTCTTTATTCTTTACTTTATTTATTCTTTACTATTCTTCAATTAGTCTTGCTTCAACTTTTCCTCAAACGTTAATTGCACCATCGCATAAAAACGTGTAGATATGAATGTGTAAATATGTGAATGTACACGAGTTAACTAGTTAAGTTTAAATAAAATTTCAAGATGCACTTTTGCAACGTCAAAATTAATGCTCTTCGACACATCGATGTGAACTTGGTACCCGACTTTATAAAAAACAAATCAGTAATATAGTCCGTTTGTACTTTATATCGCTTGTACTTCAAAGAAAAAAAATAAGGAACAATTAAAAAATGATCAGCAACTTGAAAATACTTTAATTTTATTAATGCTATTAAATAGAGAATCGTTTGTACCAGTTTGTTGTATCTCTTTTCAGTTCGTTCGAACTACCTCAAGGAGTTCAAAAGTACATTTTTCAGTTTCTTGACTTAATATTAAAACGGCAAATCTGCTATTTTTTTTAAATATCGCAAACGGGGTTCGACCATTTAACCGTGTTAAGTCCGATTTTTCATTCTGTAGTTAACTGTTTTAACCAGAGATTAATCGTTTCCTTATCTTTTTCTATATTATTTACAAAAAAAAAACAAAAAAAAAAGAACAATTAGTAGTTAACAGAATGAAAAATCGAACCTTAATTAGATAAACATGATCGTTCACTGTTTCAAGCATACATAAAGTACTTGGAAAAATTCCAACAAACCGCTACATCTTCGCTTCAGCAGAGCGAGTTTAAAAAAAGAGAGACGCTGGAAGGATGCACTTCGACGATGCACCGATTCGCCAACAAGAGAAGAGATGCAACATGCCGGTGTATAATAATCGCCTCGGTCATGCTCTCGGTCGAGAGAGTCTCGTCGCAACGCGACGACGGCAACAGCGAATTTCACGGTCAATCGGATCCCGCTTTCCTTCCGACAGCTCGTCGGCGGTCTCTCCTCTCGATTTCGGACGCACGTGTGAACGCGTCGTACGACGCGCGCTGCCTGGAACAATATATGATTCATTTCACGGCTCGTTAGCGAAAACCGCCGCGCGCGTTCGTCCGGTTGCGCTTCGCCGAGCGTGCCGGAAGGGAGAGTGCAAAAAAAGTGCCGTCTTCACGAAGAGCTTTTCGAGCCTCCTATACGTGCATGCGTCGTCGTAAAGCGACTACACCTCGGATCACGTCGCGAAGGGCCGATTTACACACCCTACTGGCCACACGAGGTTTCGGCCGAGTAACCTGGCTCGATGGGCTCGAATGTGTCAATACGTGCTCGATCACTCATCCGAGTACTCGCGCGTGTACATATGTATATGTACACAATTCGAAAGTCGTTTCAGCTGCCGCTAGTGTGTGTAAACTGGGAATTACGAGACGCCAAACACGCATTTCTCCCTTTTGCAGCCCCAGGAATCCCCGTGCTGCGCCCTTGGAATTTTCTATTTCGCTCGGAGCGTCGTTTGACGCAAAATACCAGATGCTTTTTTTTTATTCTTCATGATAATTCCTTTTAAGTGTCATATTTAAAGTGCCATATTTTTAATGAGCTTTTTAATGAAGAGATAATCCTAAGAGAATTGAAAAAAATAAAATGTCTTTCGTAGATTTTTATCTATCACCGCGTATAAAATTGAAATTGAATCGAATATCATTAACCCAGACGCTACAACACTCATTTTGATTGAGAAACACTATGTCTAATAGACGTATATCAACAAAAAATTGAAATTCAAAAGTTACTGAATCACTTCCTGTAAAATATAATTATTGTTTTCTTTTATTTATTTTTAACATAATTTTAATACACAGTTTGGATTCGTTTCATCACGGGAAGAAGGAAAATGGAAGAAATTCTGCAAATACGTCTGAGAAACGCACAGTTGTGTCGGGGTTAACATACCATGACTTTTCCTAAGTGTTAAAAATCATCTATTGTAAACACAAACATTCTTTTTGACCATAAATTACATAATAGTAAGAAATATATCTAAATCGCCAAGCGGTCAGATTGGCCATCAAGATCCAGGTCTGACCGCTCATCTATTATAGTTAAGATAGCTAGAATAACCGAAGATTAAAAATTAAGATTAGAGTTTTCTAAAGTTGAAAAGTGCGCATCGATCAATGGCGGCGAACTTCTGCAAACAGGCGTGGCAGCGGCAATTACCGGCTTCGTTTACGACTCAAGTACGCGCCCGAGTGTGGGATGCTCTGTTGAACGACAATGTCAAACGCGTCGCAACGCGAGGGTGCGATGCGTCTTTGGGTGCGCCCACACCCCCGCGTATTTATTCCGTCGAGATCTTTTGTGGCGTGCCGCCCCTCATTCGTGCACGACGACCCTCGAATGTAGCTCCGACTGTTCTCCTTTTTTCTCCTTTCTTTTTCCCTTTCTCATTTTTATTTTTTAAACCAACTTATAGCTAGTCGCGCGTATGTAGTACCCTTTTGCAGTAAATACTCCGCGAGAGTTTATCGTGCAGGGTGGCAGTGGAAGGTGCAAAGCGCGTTTAAATCGTGAGCAATTTGCTATGAAACTTGCATCGAACGCCGGTGGCCTTCTGTATTTTCATCCGCAAATTCGCGGCACGTTTGTCGCGATTATTTAATTAGTCCGCCTCGGTGGAGTATTTCCGATGTGACAAATGTCGCGTAACATAAATTATATATTGTGATATATATCATCGCACATTCGTTGTATCAAATTGTTCTACACTCTATATATTGATATATATTGATTGACAATAAATAAATTAAACTTTGAAAATAAATTAAATCCACTATATTCTCGTTGCTCACCTCTATTCGATAAATATTCTCAACGTTAAAACGCTAACGGACAGAGATAGAGATAGAGTTGGCGAATTAAAATATAAAGAATCATGCGTCGAGATCAAAATTCTTCTTTTCGCGATTGTGCTTTACGAGACGGTGGTCTCGATCATCGGATGGCGAAATTTACGCTCTCGTTATGCGGCGCGAAAATCGCTGAGAGCATAAATCTCGTTTGATTAACGACAGACGCTTAAGGGCCGACGCTGACGAGTTTTGTAAGAGCTGCGACACCCGGAAGATCGCACGAATATGAGAAGCGGCGAGATGACATGCCATTCATCGAAATCCGCGGATTTACGATGTGCCTTTTATGTCAAACGAGCTGCAAATCCTCGCGATGAGACAACTATAACATATGAGACACGTGGAGCTCTTATACATGAGGAATTCCTGTGCCATAAAGAAAGTAATTCCGCAATAAAAATGGACATTACTTATTTTTACAAGATAAACACTTTCTTTAATGACGGAAAAATACGAGCTAAACGTAGAAACAAGATTAATTTGCTAATTATTAAAATTATAAAGTAACAAAAGCTTTTAATTTAATTAATAATAATATAATAATAATAATATAATATAATAATAATATAATAATAATATAATATATAATAAATATAATATATATTATATTATTATATATATATATATTATTATATATTATTATATTATTATATATTAATAATGTCATTTAATAAATTGTAATTTAAATAAATTATTAATTTTTAATTAAATGTATTTAATATCTTATTTATTTTTCTTTACTTTTTAAATAATGTATATTTTTTTTATAATATCTAATACTTATTTAAAAATCCTTATAATATATTTAATAATTTTATTTTTTTTATATTTATATATTTATAATGAATTTACTTAAAACTTACCTCTAAAACCTCCTATTTAGGAGGTTTTTATACATATTTTTTTTTTTAATTTACGATTATTTTTTAATTTTAAAGTATCTCAAATATATTTTATTGCTATTAGTTTCAATGTAATTGATTCTTCTCAATATTATCCATATCACAATCCTGTCCCAGATAAGAATCCTCGATAATTATTGAATTTTTCCTAGAGAATTTTGTCGTTAGTACAATTTCAAAATGGATTAAAGTGGAGAAGTTTTACTTGAACTTTTAACTGACTTACTTCCTTTATCTTCATTTTTCACGTCAAAATTTATTATTTTATCCGTGGAAAGGATCCCCGATGGTCCTATCAGTCACTATTATACTTCTTCCTGCTATTGTTACAGCGACAAAGATAGAAATGAAATGTTCCTGATGACGATTCGCGGGATACATTCGTGTTTCTCGACAAGATCCATTGTCGCGGAACGACTCAACTTTATCTCGAAAGGCGGTATTACTTGTAGCTAGAAGGAAAAGCAATCGTCGGCTCTATATCCTTCCTTTCTCCCTTCCTCGCCGCCCTTTGTCATATCGTCAGCTGGTCAAACCAGACACGGTAGTCAACGAAATCGTTTTCGCCGTCGATCGACCATCAAACTAACCGTTCTCCGAAACTTCGTTCGGAAAGGTACTTTTAAGATGCTTTTAAGGTGCACGAATTCAATTCTTGTCACGAACGTAAATGGATATCGACGATTTATTTGATCTAAATAAAGGTAAGAAGAGAGAGACAGAGAAAGAGAAACATCGTGCTTCGAGATTTCGCGGAATGCAACATAAATAATGAATGCTATAATAAATGGATTTACTTATCTAGAGATGTAGATTTAAAGATTTATACAATAATACAATTATTGTGTTCTGCAGCACATAAACTTCACACACACACATGCATAGGTTCTCAATCTCAAAATCTCAATATATATGACATATACTCATCGATTTCCTATTACCACGACATGCTACAGCATTCCTACATCTGGTAGCCCTATCAAATGATATCTAACTTCGATTTATCCCTCCTTATCAAACGACATCCATCTAGAATGCGAGAAATGCGAGGAGACAGTCGCGCGAAATCCTATCTGTTGAATCGTAGATAAAAGAATCGATTCCACCCGGTAAGATAAAAGAACACGATATCCCATTAACGACGACATCCATCGCTGTATTATTGCACAATGCAAGACGTAAAATTGTTTGAACAACCGTGTTTGCGATCCAACAAACTTCCTCGAGCTCAGTTCGTTTGCTTTCCCGATTTCACCGCGAAACTGCACGCGTTCGACTCTCGATGTACCTCTCGATTCACGTGTGTGCCCACTTTGTTTGGCAAATAAAACTCGAAAGTGGAGCTCGCGGAGACAAATATTTTTCTCGATACGCGCATAATACGTGCTGGTCAAACACCACTTATTTCATTTCATGCTAACTGATGAATTAATTCTTTATTTTTCGACATTTTATTTTGCCGACGAGATTATTCATCTCTCTGTTAAATATTTCGAGCGTCAAATTGAAAAGCGACAACTTGATGCAATATTCATGACAATCACTATTTTCGTTTTAATTACAAATTTATTTGAATCTGAAGAGACTAGAGCATGTATAGAGAATGTAAAATATAACACAAAAACTGCGTATACGTGATAAAAAAGTATAAAACATTAATGATTGTTTCAACTAAACAAAAGAAATCTTTGTTGTGTTTTTTCTACGTGATAACAGATCTTTTATGGATCTCCATGATACTTAAAAAAAAGAAAAAAAAGAAATCGCCCAACGTGGGGCTCGAACCCACGACCCTGAGATTAAGAGTCTCATGCTCTACCGACTGAGCTAGCCGGGCTGTTATAGAGATGTACGGTTCGCGTTAAGATAAACTAAGAAACGTGCATTCCAAATCATTTGCGAAAATAGAGAATTTACAATGCGTGCGTACATATGTAATTATACGCAATTTCTGCAAATTTAATTAATCCTATTATTCGCTTAATGAGACCTCATTATCGAGCATCCCATATCCAATCCTAATTAATCCATATCCTAATTAATTTTAATTTTCAAAATGCGCACTCATTTATATTATATTATTAATTCAAATAAAATATTATTGATTAATCCAGTTACATGTAATGCAACGGACCTATCCGCGTATAAACTCAATAGCTTTCGTGGTATGTGTGTGTGTGTCTCACGCACTTCTTAATTATTATATAGTAGATCTAATGCTCAAAAATGTTGCGTGTTTAATTAAAAGATCGTAAAATAGCATGAAACTTCGGGGAAATAATGTTATAACATTATATTAGGGATAAAAGCTTCGTGCATAGTAAATTTCTCCTTATCGCATGATATAAACACGACTCGCGCGTAAAAAGAAAGCTTTAATAAGACCATAAGCGCGGGCCATAAGCGACACTAGCGTCAGACACTTCCCCTAATAATTAATGTCACAAGTGTTGCGGAATTGCTGATCGTGTATATGGTGTTCTCGGAGAAAAATATCTGATAATAATTTTTAGTTTCTTTTCCTCCACGCTACACACAAATTAATATTATCTCTATCATGTCAACATCCTTAATTATCAATTATGTCTCATCAGTCTCATCAAGATGAGTTAAATACTCGTATATATTAAATATGCAATGTGAGAGAGAGAGAGAGTGTGTGTGTATGTATGGCGTGCGCGCGCGTGGGTGTGTGAAACAGAAGAAATCGAATCATCGATATTTTTCATAGCAATATTGCAAGCTCAATAATTAACTTATGCTCGTCTATATTTTTCTAAAAGTTATTTCATCAAACTCTTCGAACGTATTGAGCATTAAACATGATATATTTTTCATGCCTGTTAAATGTTTCTGTTTACCTATCTCCATTTTAAAACCACAGCCAAATCTTTTTCTACACGGAAAAAAAATGCTGTTCAATTAAAAAAAAATGAAGTTGCTTCAATTAAACGTGTATGTCACGGGCTGCCACAAACATAAATAGTTGATTTAATTATATTTGCTTAAATCAAATATTTAAATTATTAAAACAACTATTAGATGTTTTTGTTCATTAATATTAATGTTGCATCAACTAAATTTTTTCAACTACACTGATGCTGTTGATACAATATCATTTTTTTTTCTGTGTACAGATAAAAAGCGAATGAGGATTATCGGCACGAATCCTGTCGAAGCGCCTACGCGTTTCTTAAGCCACCTTGTGTATTCCAGCAATCGTACGAGAGAATACGTGAATCGCAGTAGTAAATCTAACGCGTAAATTGCTATCTGGCCCCTTTTAAGAGCTCCAGCCGCATTT
Source organism: Crematogaster levior (assembly GCA_901521435.1). Classification (NCBI taxonomy): domain Eukaryota; kingdom Metazoa; phylum Arthropoda; class Insecta; order Hymenoptera; family Formicidae; genus Crematogaster; species Crematogaster levior. The sequence continues at coordinate 253,905 of CABEGB010000859.1, read as the reverse complement.
AAACTCTCCTCCCCTCCTCCCCGACGATACTTTCTATCGGAAAAAGCGTGAATTTATACTAAGTCGTCAAGAATATACGCGACAGTAGATAAATCCACGGAGTTGACGACAGTGAGCACCGCCAGTGGCGTATTGTGTGCGGAATAATCGATCCACGCGCAAACGCCATAACTCCCCCGCCGTCTTTTTGGCGCGCCCCGTCTTTTAGAGCCCCCTTTCGCTGTATCTCACGGAGCTCTCTGCAGCCTAGAGTTACCGCCGCCGCTGCGGGATAAACACCGATTCGAGCAACCACGCCACGTTGTAAACCGCTCTGAGCCATGGAGGCATTCTCGTATTATCGATTGTTGCTGAGTGCCGGGCGCAAGTTACGCGAATCCTGGCTCGGTTTGTCGAAGCTGGGACGCATGCGTGAGGAGAAATCTTTTTTTTCTGTAATAAAATAAACGTCAAATACGTTTTCTCCGGGGATATTTGTGAGTCTTAATTTTAATGACATAAATTTCGATAAATTTGCAATTTTGTTGACAAAAATTTTTAGGCACAATCATTCATTACGATTTTGAAGCTTTTTAAAAAGAGGATTTAAATTAAATGAGAGAAAAAAATTACAAAAATAAGAATTCTCCCCGACGGGGAATCGAACCCCCGGTCTCCCGCGTGACAGGCGGGGATACTAACCACTATACTATCGAGGATTTCTTGAAAGAAATTTCCTAGAAAACGGTTATACGAATGTATCATAATATCATAGAAATTATAACGTAAAATGTTTAAATTTCTAATAAATTAGAAGATTAAAATTAAAGATTCATGTAAATTAAAGATTCATCGTCAGAGTAAATAATTGTAGATAATTAAAAATACGACTATATATAATAAATTAAAATGGATCCAGAATGTACAAGATCGGAAGTCACGATTATTAATTTTAATAAATTAACTGTACATTTCAATATTCAAATTAAGAAATATAAAAAAATTAATGTCTAAACTCTACAGTTTGCTATTGTTTCTGATACTTTATTGATCATGTTTTAATAATTTTTTATTTTAATGGTCTTATGTATAGTATATTATCTATAGTATATATTATACGATTAAAGTATCGCACTTTATTACTATTTCACTTCTAATAAAAACACGTTTGAAATATATTATTTGCGATTTGCTTGATATATTTCGAATGTTAAAATAAAAAATCGATTTGTTTAAAAAAATTAAAAAAATATATTTGATACAAAAAATTATTTATTTATAATTACATTAAATGTAAAATTTCGTAATGTTGTTGAAAAAAAAACAACGACCGACGAGGATGGGATTCGAACCCACGCGTGCAGAGCACATTGGATTAGCAGTCCAACGCCTTAACCACTCGGCCACCTCGTCTTCGTGTACATTTTTGTCTTAATATACAGACCATAATGTGTTCCAAATCGACCTGTTATTTCATTAATTTTTTAAGTAATATATTGATAACTGATGTTGTAGAAAATATTATTTTTAGATTCTCTATGACATATTTTTATTATATAAAAATGATAACTCTTACCGGCAAATATTATTTATTATTTTGAAATATATTTATACATACAGTACTGGACAAAATAAATCATACATCTTTCAACAAATTGAATTCGTTAATGTAACTATTTTTAAAAAATAGTAACAGTAACAAATTAAATTTATTGAAAGGTGTATGATTTATTTTATCCAGTACTAAATAGATATAAATTTAATTTGTTACTGTTACTATTTTTTAAAAATAGTTACATTAACGAATTCAATTTGTTGAAAGATGTATGATTTATTTTGTCCAGTACTGTATATATGAAAGATTGAAAGTTTCATTATTCTAAATAATTTATAAAAATTAAAATTATTCCCAAGATTTCTTTTGTAATTGAACAGTAGCGACGTAACGATAAACCTGTTTGTTTTATAAGAAAAAATTTAATATATTCGATTTTAACCCTTTCGTGCCTGGTGGGACGTATACGTCCCAGAACTTCAAAAATTCATATCTTTCGTCAGAAAAAAGATAAAGACCTCTATCCGGACTTATTTGAAAGATCATGCCCGTTATTTTTATTGAAGAAAAATATTAGCAATCTTATAAATTTTATCCCTTCGTGTATATATCCCCTTAAATTTTAGCAAAATGGGGTAAAAAAGAAAAATATACATATCTTTCTGAAATTTGATTCAATTGAACCGAAACTCATTTCCTATGTGTTTCGGGGTTGCTGATTATAAATATCCGTAGTCGAAATTTCAAAATTCCAAATGGCGAATAAGAAAGTGAAATATTGTCAAAATTTCAAAATCGACAATGGCAAATATGATAATGTTTCTTGAATTTTATTAAAACCATTCATTTCTCAGATCTTTAGTTTTATTCATATTTCGTGGAATTTTTTGAAGCATGGAATGGAGCAGAGTGGAACCTTACATCCTATACATAAACAGTTAGTTCTTTTTTCTATATTATTATTTGCACATAAACGGCAGGAGAAGTAGCCGTCACAAAATTAGTAAATATTCACTGTGAAAACGACTAATGAAAACCAGCAGTTGCAAAGACTATTTAGTAGTCCTTGTAAAAATATCTGATTTCTAATTACCAAATTTCACTTTTTATCCGCCACATTGATCCGCCATTTTGAATTTCAGAAATTTTAACTACGGATTCGTAATCAGCGACTCCAAACTCTTATAGTAACATGTGAATCATACGTGAAAAAAAGTAGGCAAAGAAACTAGGTACGAAAGGGTTAATATAGTCGATTTCTCTCTAATTACTCTAATTGAATTATTAGAGCAGCTTATGTCAAGTAAGTTACAAAATTAAACTATATTGCTGTAAAACAACCTTTATCATACTTAACGTCAACGCATATTTCATTGCCATACGGATTACAGTGTTTATTTAAAGTCTGATTGGCAAAGAAACGATAAATGAAGAGCTTTTATAGCTCTTTCTCAACGTGTGTCAATAAATTGAAAGAAACGACTGTGCAATGTAATCCTGGTAATAAGTTCCTTAGCCATGATTACCGTCCTTGGCCACCGAAACTTTTATTATGAAAGTTTCAGCCAATTTGATAGCCAAGAAAACACGGTCCCGATTATTATACTTATATGCGTGCCGAAATAAAATTACCGCCTCCGCTGCGATAAATTCGTGATTACGACGAACCCTAAATACAACCTGACACAGACCCTCTTTTAATCGAAATCTTACAAAAAATTTATGAAGTCAGAATTACTTTTTCATTACGTACACTGTGTATAATAAGCGAGGGAAGTTTCGCTTGTTAGACTTCGAGGCTCTCGTTTATATCGTGAATATAAACTTATCACTTTGAAATATTTGGAGAAACTCTTTCTCTCTTCTGCAAAACTCTTCCTCTCTTCTTTTTCTCTGCCACTCAATAGGTATTCCTGTGTAAGCGAGATATTTTACATTGGTAATGTAAAAAGAATGTTATAAAGGATGTAAAATATCCCACAAATTTTTTAATACATCTATAGATTATATTTAAACAGATATAATTAAAAAGGTTTTCTACTTCGTTGATTAAAAAAAGGATTTTTTATGTATTTTCAATCCTAATAGTCTGTATAATATCCTTAAATTCAGAATTTTCGTAACAAAATTCTGAATATTGACAGCAGCGAGAACCACACGTCAAACGTCAGCACGTGAGCGCGATCGTTTAACTGTCAGGACTTGCTCATATTGAACACTAAACCTTCACCATCCTGACTATTTCGGAGTGTCTAAAATCGATTTTATTTTGTTTTCGTGAGCACTTTCCTTCATAGACAAAACGTTTATTTGTGTATACACAAATAAAGACAACGCGAATAAACACAAGTCGACGATTCAACCAATATGGATCGCAAAGGAAGTAAAGGGGTTAACAGCGAGTCGATGCTTCATTTTTTTATTAATATATTTTTTAAATATAAAAAAGTAGGTTAAAAATAGAAAAATGTATTTAAAAATTTCATCTGTTTATTTAGAAGGCGAAATGAAATCTTTTAGTTCGATAGTTGTCTTCTGATTAAAATAATGTCTCACTTTTCTATTTCAGTCCATTAGATAAAATCATGGCAACTAATTAACTTTACACACGAATCAGAAGTCGATAAATCTATTGCCACATCATTAATATTAATTCTTATGCCAATAAAAAATATAAAATCTATCTTCAAACATTGTTTAATAAAGGAAAAAGAAATTTTGGAAAATATTTACTCACTTTCCTAAAAAGAAAATTCTAAAAAATCGCTTTCAAAACAATGCGAGAAAGTAGAAGAACTTTCTTAAATACAAGACCAAATAAAAGACCAAGATTTAAAAACTAGTACTTTGTGAATAAAATATATATACTATTAATATATACTATTATATATATATATATATATATATATATATATATATATATCATGTATATATATGTGTATGTATATACATATATATATACACATATATATATATATATATATATACATATATGATATTCGGTTGTGCGATCCGCTTACGTGATTATTGGTTGTCGAGATTCGAGAAATTCCGTGATCGAACCCGATGAAGACGCAACCGGACGCACGTGCGGAAAGCAGAGAAGAGGCTATCGTTTCCAGTCAATTAATGCCAATATAATCGTCTTGTCTGTGGAACTGACGAGGGTATACGATTTAGCGTCGTAATCGTATCAGTGTCAGTGCATTCACCGCCGGATTGAATTACGATTAGTTCGAGTTGATAAACCAATTATATCGTTCGTCATCGCTGCTCGCGACACGAACGAATTCACGATACAAACGGATTTACGATTCTCAATACGCATAAATCTCAAGTTTGTGTATCTATATATGTAGATGCACAGTTTTACAGTGATAAGATCAAGAGATATTGCGATGAATCATCGAGAGCTACAAATAGCTTGCAAAGAAGTGAGATTATTCTTCAGTGTCAAATTCATGCATCTTGTCGGGAATACTTACAATTAAAACAAATCAATGGATCACATCCGAAAATCAATACTGTAGTAAAATTACATAATGTGTAAGAACTAGAAAGTATTTGCAGAGCGAAAAAATAAATGTTATAGATTGAAAACGAGATACTCTCGATGTTGATGTGGTTACATCGTGTTTTTAATTACACATAACTTATAATCGTACTTTTAATTATTTTATAATCGTACTTTAATTATTTTCAATTACAAATTAAAACTTTCATGATCGATGGATCTTTATTTATAATTCGTCGAAAGAATTTTATGCATTCTAGTTTCTATGGTATTCGTATGAGAAACTGAATAATCATTTTATTTTATCTGGGAGCCACTCTATAAATTCCTACATTTTATTCCAACCTTCAACTTTTAGATATTACAGTATTATATAATAAATAATATCAGATGCGATGAATAATACAGGGTATAATTCAAAATAACTCATCCAATTTCAAATAATCATACTTTTGAATTTAACAAATACAGAGTGATCAGTGATACATAAATCAAAAGATAAACTGTTCAAGTTTTATCTGCACTCGTTAAACACAGTTAGTTGAAATTGAATTAGTCATTTGGTATTAATCTAGATACTAATATTTTTGCGGATTCAAAAATGCATCGTGGAATTGACTATCGTGAAAGCAACGCACGTTGCTCGTCCTTGTTCGCGCTTGCGGAATTCGATACGATATTCTGAAATTCCGTGGCGATAGCAGGCATTCGTCGGTAGAATTCCGCGGCAGCGACATGGCGTTATCGCGATTAATCGAATCCGCGAAGCGACAGATGGGACACACATTACCCACGGGACACAAGGCCAGATGAAAGCAGGTGCGTTTCTCTAATTTTACGCGGTGTGCACGCAATATCATGAATATGAATGCAGTCATGCATTATCGCGAGGAGGTGCGATAGCAGAGAAATGCCACTTAACGAGAATCAATGCCAACACATCTAAATAATTACATGCGCGTGTCAGAAAATACAGGTTCGAGTCTACCGTAAAACGAGTCATTTTGGCAATTTTATGCAAGCCTTCTCAGTAATCGATTATCTTTTTTTTTCAATTTGTCGCTGTGCCAACCAAACCAGCAATTTGTAAGAAAAGTAACATTTTCTTTCGTTCAAGATGAAATGTTCTTTTTATGACATGTGTAAGTCTCAATTTTTAAGATTTTAATTAATAAAAGTCTGTGTAAGATTAACGTTAATGTTTGACATGAAATGGAATCCGGTTGTTCGTGGTAAAATAAATTGAATATATGATAAAATATATTGATAAAATAAAATTTGTGCTTCTTTAACAAGAGATTGTATCTTGACGCGGATAAACATGGGATAGGAAATCAAGTTAAGCAGTATTACAATTAGCTCGTCGATCGATTCGAATTAGCAAGCTTCTATTCCAAGAGGAATCGCTTAAAATGCTGCTCCCTCGTCGCAACAGTAGAACGACGAGTCGCTCGAGTGGATATTTAATGAATATCTGCACTCAAGAACGTGATGCGTTCGATAAATCTGAGTTTCGACGAGGCGCAACCGGTTTTTTATTTGTTCCTTCGCACGAGATTAATCGATGTCGAAGGCATTTAAACGGCCTGTATTAACGTGTTAATCGAGTCTGTTTAATCGATTTGCGTCTCGAATTTAATCTCTATATAAAAAGTACCTTACAGATTTAAAACGTTAAAGATAATAACAAGAATTTAATATTTATAATAAATTTATAAAATATTAAAAAATTTATAAATATAAGAATTGAAACTTTGATTCGCCTTATTTTTACGGTCGCGCCAAGATCTTTTTTTTTTGGCCAATCAAGGATCTGCGCTATCGCAGTACACAATTAAACATAAGTTGCGCGTCGACACTGTCGCTCTTTAAACGCAACCACAATCACCAACTTAAAATCAATTTGATTTCAAATGTTGGTGTTAATCATACCCCCCATCCCCTACATTTAAATAATTTATTGCGAAAAATATTACCTCAGCCAGGATTCGAACCTGGAACTCCCCCATTCCGTGCGGGTGTCATACCAATTCGACTACCGAGGCATGTGATAATATTTATCGCAATAACAGTAGCGCAGATCCTTGATTGGCCAAAAAAAGATCTTGGCGCGACCGTAAAAATAAGGCGAATCAAAGTTTCAATTCTTACTATTTAGTAATACGCGGTCACGAATATATTAATTGTTTATAAATATACTTGTAAAATTTATAAATTTGTAATTAAAACATAAAAAAGTCTTTTACTTGAATAAAATTCCTTACAAATGATAAAAATACAATAGAAAAAGTACCCAAAAACTAGGGAAAATTTTGTATGTCTGGTCCAGCACCGAATAAGTAGATACAATTCCAATGAAAGTGTTTCGACTCTCAAATCTAAATATTAGTAAAAAATAAATAACGTCGTCATGTTATAAAGTACATCGTTGTTGCACAGTTAAATTTCTCTGTAAAGTAGCGACTATCAAGACATATTCTCATACATTGTAAAAGCATAATTTATGTAGCAACACATGCTACATCTCACGTGCATCCGATCTTCGGCCTGTCTCGTCGCTTTAGCCCGAACACGATGGTATCGCGATAATTGCTCGGTACTCGAATAAACAGATTCTCTAGTTAGCTTCTTGTAAGGCCTGGGGCTTTATATTCAGGCAGGACCATGTATATAAATGCGCGTGAGCATACGTATCGCGATATCTACGTTCAATCAAACCTCTCGGCGCGATTGGTCAATCGTCGGGAAACCAACCGGTCCCCGAGACACGTCGGACGTGTCTCGTTTCGAAATTGCGTAATGGAAATCGCGAAGAGATGTCTGATAAATTTTCACGGGCGCAGTTCATTCCCTCGCCCGAAACTCGGACATTGTCCGCACTGTCGAACCCTCGCACATTCGCAACACGTCAGGGTCTATGGAGCTCCCTCGCTTATCTTGTATCATAAAATATACTCAGATGACTACGCAGATCACTATAATTTACGATATGATAAACATAAGTGCTAAACTTTTTTTTTCATTGGAAGATTATTGATAATTTGTTTGAGAAAATTTCTAACATTCGCACAGTAAATTTTATTTCTTTCACATCATAAAAATACCAATAGATTACTTGTAATCCTACTAAAATATTGTCATGTTTTATAATGGGATAAAAAACTAATTTTCCTAATAGGGGAAAATTTCCGAATTTCAAGAAGAAAATTATCAGGAGACGCGGTAGCGTCTCCGGCCATGTTCAAATTTTGGACGCTACAAGTCTCTTATCCAGAACTATTAAAGTCGATTTTTTGGGAATACAGAACTATTAAGATATAAAAAATTTTGAAATGCATGTAGCATATTCTGAAAGGCATCGCCACGAGTAAGTTAAGCCAAAAAAAAAAAAAAAAATCGGTCAAACCGTTCTGGATATACAAACGATCAAAAAGTGATGTTTTTCATGAAAAATTGTTCTCTGTCCGCAGTCATGTATGTACTTCTCTTCTCTCTTACCTTTCACTCACACCTCCCCAACTTCCACTCACCCTCCCCTCCCCTCATTTCCCTTTCTCACCACGCCCCTTCCTCCTCCTCCCCTCCCTATTTTTTCATTTTTTTCGCTTTTCTTACACTTTTTCATCATCTTTCACCCCCTCTCACTCTCTCACACCCTTTCTGGTTTTTACCATTTATTAAAAATTTTTAAAAACCACCCCTTGAGGGTGAAATTTAATATCTCAAAAACAGTACATTGAAAAATACGGTACTTGTGTCGTTAATTAACATTTCTTATGGGGTTAATTTACTGCTCAATAAAAATTTTCAAAAACCACCCCTTGGGGGTAAAATTTAATATCTCGGAAACGGTGCATTGTAAAAATATGAGACATGTGCCGTTAATTAAGGTTTCTTATGGGGTCAATTTACCATTTATTAAAAATTTTCAAAAACCACCCCTTGGGTGTGAAATTTAAGATTTCGGAAACGGTGCATCGCAAAAATATGGAGCCTGTGTTATTAATTAAGGTTTTTTATGGGGTTAATTTACCATTTATTAAAAAATTTTCAAAAATTATCCCTTGGGGGTGAAATGTAATGTCTTGAAAAACGGTGCATCACAAAAATATGAGACATGTGCCGTTAATTAAGGTTTCTTATGGGGTCAATTTACCATTTATTATAAATTTTCAAAACCACTTTAAGAGTAAAATTTAATATCTCAAAAACGGTACATTGCAAAAATACGGGATCTGTTTTGTTAATTAAAGTTTCTGGAGTTAATTTACCATTTATTAAAAATTTTCAAATACACTAGTGTAATAATAAAATTTAATTGAATTTACCGCTTAATCTCTCGTTCTAATGTAAATATTTAATAAAATATTCCATTTACTTACTATTTGTATAATAATTTATATAATAATAAAATTTATGTTAATTGAATTTATCGCTTAATCTTTCATTCTAATGTAGATATTTAATAAAATATTCAATTTATTTCCCTTATAAAAATTTTTCACCGTTTTTTTTGGCCCGTTTTTGACCCGCGAAAACGGTCAGTTTGAGGGTAAAAACGTACATTTGATTCATTGAGTACGATCCATTTTAGGGCGCAAAGGGCAATTTTCCGTAAAAATGAGTGGTTAAAGCGGATTCCGTACGAGTATATCCGAGTGGTAATAACGTATTCTTATGAGTATTTTTGAGTGGTAAATACGTGCTGTGTGTAAATTTGAGGTGTAAAAACGTTTAGCTACGAGCAAAAAAATACTCGTTTAGCACTCATAAATACTCATATAGCACATTTTGGTTGTTTTCTATATTCACTGCAAAGTACTGAAAATCTATAGTGTATGTGACGTAAACCATAGATTTTCAATATTTGCAAATGAATATTGAACGCAGCTTTTGAAATAAAATAATCAAATAATCAATCATTATAATTGTTCATTTATTTATAGTAGTTTAAAACATTTATATAAATTTATATAAATTATAAAAAATTTGTGGACATATTTTAAGTTTGTAGAATAAATGTACTTCAATTTAGAGACAATCCGCGGATATTTTCTTGTGAGTAAAAAAGAAACGTACTAACGTGTTGTTACTCATCAATGGAAAATTGAGTATTGAAAACGGACAACCTACTTCGTCCTCATCTTTGTGAGTAAAAAAGGAACATATTAACGTATTGTCACTCATCGACTGAAAAAACGAGTGTTAAAACGGACAATCCACTCAAAAAATACTCATATACACATACTCGCGTATACCCGTTATGCTCTTTCGCAATAGACTAAGCGTGCTTGAGAGTGCAAGAAACGACATAAAAAAATGATAAAACGGGCTAAAAACGGGCTAAAAGCTAAAAACGATATATGAGGTGTAAAAGCGGTGAAAAATTTTTATAAGGGTATTAAATTACACCAATCAACACATAACTGATAAACAACAATTTTTCAAAAATTGGGCACAAGATACAAACACGTTTGTCTCAAATTAAAAATCAAAAAGATTATTTTCAATTTATACATTAATTATCCTAATTGTAAGCTTAAAAACAAATATATTTTAGTGTGTATCTCTAATTATTTAAAAAGGCTTTCTGGTGTATCCTTGTTGCCAAATATTTCTTTTAATTTTAAAAATTTCTCTGTATCATTTTTTTATTTTTAATTTGTTTATTTATAATTAGGTATTATTTATTTTTTTTGTTATAATTATTCTTTTTTCACATTTTGTACACATTATGTTGCCTATATTTTTAGTCCTGCATTATTTACATATTATTAATTTTAGTCTTGCGTTATTTGCATATTACTAATTTTATACTATTAATATTACTGTTGTAACAAAGTTCTTTTACTGTAAATATAGTAGATTGAATAATTATTTTGCATTTTACTCTGATTTTTTACCACATATTTTCTGTAAAATATCTTGTTATTATTTCCAAAGTTTATTTTTTATACCGTTTAATAATCCGGTTACAGACCTTAACAAAAAGTAAAAAAAATCTTTTTAGTTTTCTTACCTCAATAGTCATTTGTGAGTGATAATGACTCTGCAGTGTCTACTTAATTATTTATTTTTAGATATTGTTGATGTTGGAAACATTTTTGTAATAAGAATTAAAAATTTGTCTGCATTTATCACATTTGCAAAAGAAAAACATATAATAGATTCTGAGGCAAAGAATAATTTGTCAGAAAGTCAAAATTTGTAAAAGTTCTTTATATGATATATAACACTTTTGCATACTAGTATGTATAACGTAAAAATTTTCAGTAACTTTGTTTTTTTTTTCTATCAAAATGTGATAATACCTACAATAAAAAAAAATACAATGAGAGATTCTAAAATTTTCAAAATAAGATAAAAAATACCTTATTAACATCATATAATACTTGAAAGTTTTTGTTTTACTCATGTAGAAAACGTAGGAGCAAAAGATTCTGTTATAAAACACAATTAAATACAATATTTATTTCTTAAAAACAATATAAATATCTAAAAACATAGATATTTTAAATTAAATAAGTATAATATAAAGTTAATTTTCAATAATTCAGGAATGTGTGCGTAAAACTTTTCTAGTATAATGTGTTAGAAATGTATTCCAGCAGTTTAGCAGAATTTAAACATTAACATTTGAATAAATTGGTACGTTAAACACATCCTCTATGTATTTTTCGAAAGTTTCTACGTCAATACTTGATAAGACGAAATGTCACAAGCCGCTAAAGTGACTATAAAATATCTAGAAAAAGTTGTTTATTAAACATAACATTTTGTACTTATGAGATAGACGCTCGTTTGTTAGATGTCAGTTGGCAGTCATCTCTCAAAAGAGTAAGATTGCAGTCATCGAAGGTAATTTTAATAAAATATTAGTATTTTATTAAAATAGTATGAATTGCAATATATAAACGAAAAACAGTATCTCCATAAGAGCTTATTTTATTTTAATAATTTTAATACTCCTAATTTTAATAATCAAGAAGATTTCTAAAATCATAACACATTTCATATGTATTTGCGTGTTTAAAGAATAGAATGTCTAAAATTATAAATATTTTTCCTTTTCCAGAATTTTTTCAGGATTATAGAAGCCAACGTTTGGGAGTGAATGCTAGTAATCATATATATATATTCATCATCATTTGCATATTGGATAATAAGAACATATCAAAGGGTGTGCAACATAACGTAAAAATGTTGTGAGATACGAAATTTAAGGTAAGATAATTATTTACAAGGAAAAAAATTAAGCCTTTCTAAGTGATTTAAAATTATTGTAAAAACGTTCCTTGCAATGCTTCACAGGAACAAAAGATTTCGTTGTAGACAAGCAAAAATATGTATATGTCATGCATAATATAAATACTTAAAAGAATAGATATATTTTAAAATTAAACACAAATGTAATATGTTTTAAACTGTAAAACTTTAAGAACAAGTAGAAGTAAAACTTCCTAATATTAAAAAGGTAGCCAATGCTAACCAGTTCGGTAGCAGGATTTAAAATATTTGAATAAATTCGTGATAAAAATGTGTTCGCGTTAAATACAATATTGAAAAGATTCAAGATTCAAAGTGAAAAATATTTGACATGAAGAGACGAAATCCGTTTATAACTTTCAACAACAGGATATATAAAAAAAGTTGTTTATGAATAAAATTTTGTAATTATTATGGAATCCGTTATCCATGTTACTGTTAGTTTGACCTCTGAAAAGAGCACAATTATACTGTATATTTAATAAAATATTAATATATTGTTTCACCATGTGTGATAAAAACAAAGTTATAAAAATTATCTCAATTATCTCAATAAAAGAATTTCTATTTATACGGTAAGACCGCATTTACTCACATAACAAATAAAAGAATTTTCTATAAAGAATTTCTATAAAGAATAAATTATGATTGTGAATATGCCAAAAACTTTAATTTTATTCAAAAAATTTGCTAGATTTGTTTGAAAATTTTCTTTATATAATCTTATATAGTCGTTCATCAAAGACGATAACCATATATTTCTTGCATACATGAGAATCTCAAAAATTGGTTGAAATAAAAATTTAAGATAAATGATCCAGAATGATACAAATAATAATAATAATATAATAATTTTTTAAATTTAAATTATAATATTTAATTTATATAACATCTTGGACAATAAACAATTTATGTTTTTATGTAAATATTTTTTGTTATAATTTAATATAATGATTTTCTAAAATTAAAACCGTTTGAATACTTACAAAGACAACAATCTAGCTTCATTACTAATCGTCTACTTTCTATCGGGTAGGAACATTTTTACAAACATTTTTGGAACAAAAATTGGTACAACATGAACCTGGAAAAACATACGTTATGCTTTAATATTTATCATCACATTTACCTTACCGGTGGCGAGTCGCAAAATAATTTCAACGGTCCTGTCGACTTTTCTTTATCTACGACCTTCATACCGATACATTACAACGTAAAACTAATATTATTTCTCGACAAAGACGATAACAATGAGACAATTCCAATACTTATGCCAGACAAGTTCTTTCGCGGAGAGTCCAGTAATGACTATTAATATCTTACATTCGACACGAAATATAATATTACATGTACAAGATAATCAGTTTCTATGTCAACATTGATTAAAAAAAAAAAATAATTTAATTTAAAACCAAAGAAGATAGTAACTAAAGGTAAAAAATTCACCTTTATTTTAACGATACGTTGTTTCCGCCTTACAACTTGAGAACGTCATTCCACATGGCAGCAAATGATAATGAGGAAGAAGCTTTTGAAAACGTCTTACAAAAATGAAGACGCAGATACATCGTAAGTAAATGTTTAAACCAGAAAGATACATTGTTACATCATAATGTTGTCTATAATGTGTTATTTCTGATAGAAATTACAAATTTTACAAATTGATTTCCAATTGATTACATACTGAAATGTTTAAACTATACATAAAAAAATTTTATAAAATATAAGCAAGTCATTAATTGAAGATGATTAATGTAGCTATGTATGCTAATTGTGTATGTTATAAATAATTTTGTTTATTATTATAATTTGTTTATTATTTTTATAATATTACATTTAAATAAATTATAAAAAATTGATGAAATGTGGATAGATGGGTGATCGCAACATAATTCGTGATTGAGATCTGACAATTATTTCCTGTTTGGATAATCCAAGAATAAGCACAACTTTTGCACCATTGCCAGAAACATCTCAGTTCTTCTTTTCCTAAGTAGCTTTATCCAATATGTGCCGATGTACAAACTTTCTGTAGATCATGTAAATCATTAGCATGTGACACTTTCTGTACTACCCTCCATTATCCACTCACTGCTACTGGTGGCTAAGAAATCACAAATTATAAAGTCATTTTATTAATGAAAATATTTTCTTGTAGTGTAAACAATGTTCTAGAGAGGATACTTTGTTAAATTTTCTATAATGTTATAGAAAATGTTATGTCGCATTTGACATCTGTTTTTGAAATGAATAGGGATTCCAAAAATAGATTATATAGCACCCAAATTTTCCACAAGATGGCACAAGACGAAGTGGGACTCCTATCTTCACAGGTAATACATAGTTTATGAGATATAAACGATCTTATCAAATTTATTTGCAAAATTGAACTAAACAAATTTATTCATTACTAGATAAATGTTATATAGATGGTAAATTATAGACGTTTATTATAGATTTTATTTGACACATTTATTCGCATTATTATCCTCCTGAATATGGCCATTTTTATGTGTAATTAAAAAATTGCTTATGTTAAATTACTCAGAAAATAAATATTGAAAATAAATAGAAATGACTAGAAATAATATATGTCGTGCTATGTGAATGTGCGAGAGCCTTTGTGATAGGAGAAAGAAAATCTCTATAATTTAAATCTATTTAAAAAAGTATGAATAAAAAACAATCCACATTTACACCAAAGTGTGTCAAAAATTTTGTTGATTTCTGAGGTACAAATGTTTTAAATTGGTATGGATTTATTTGTAAAATTTAACGTCCTAAACGATTTTGTTAATGATTAATTATGAAGAAATACGTTATATATACATTATGAAAATATTTCATTGTTTAATTAAAACTATTAAACTGCATAGAAAATCTCTAGAATTTTATTCTTTAATCTATATTACAATTCTTAATTGTATTAAAATATTTATTATATTAAAAAAGAACTCTAAAGTCAAACATTTTACTAATTGCGTATGTGCTACATATTTATATAATTAATAATATATTGTAGTGGAATATGTAGTTTTACCTATGATTTGTTAATGAGAAGGGGAGAGAGAACAATGTTCCGCTTCTTTTCGGAGCGTTTCCGGTAAGATCGGGATAAATTTTTTGGCAAGTCATTAGTGGCAAAAGAAAATTGTGAGAAATGCGAACCGCGAATAAAAAATAATAGCCTTTGAGTTTTTTGCAAAGCTGATAGAAGTCGCATTAAAAAGATTAAAAATGTTTTATAAATGTAGGATGTGCGTGAATGCCACCACTGATCAAAAGATTCTGAAATTTATTAAATCTCTGACACGATCCGGGAAACAAACATGCATATAACATCCCTCGATTATTAAGCATTTATATAAATTAATTCTATTCTTTCTCTCTTTCATTTCTTGAATGTAATTAATGTATTAGATATAGCATATATGTGTATATATGTTACACTTTCTATTATAATTATATGTAAGGGAGAATATATTAGAATATATAAGAAATTATAATTATTTTAGGAAGAAGACCTTTATTACGATAAGACTTTGATTCGATTATACAATAATAGAAGTCGCACGTTTTATAGCATCTAAAATAGCATATCAATGGTTTTGTAATGCAGTTAGCCCATCGCGATGGTCTTCTTTTTGGCTACACGACGGTCTTGCTACTATATTCGGAGAGGAAGCTATCGTTAAGGTTTACTAATATGACAACAATATTAACAATTAATTTAATCAATTTATTTCTATTTATTTCTACAAATTTAAATGTGAGTGAGACCCCTCCCCCGGTTATGTCTCACTCTTACTCTCCCTAAACTTTACAAATTGTATTAAAAAAAATTTGAATTAAATTTTAAATACATACGGAAATATGTATCTCGTAAAGACTTAGTCCATTAGTAGTTAACAATATTTAATTTCAATTTAATTTAATATTCAATATTTAATTTTTTAGTTTCATAGCAACTTATTTTAATAATTACTCATCCTCTAATATTATTGAAGTTGAAGACTTTTTTTAGCAAAAACGTGCATAGTGAGCAGAAGCACGTATTATACTATCTAGATGGTTAAGCGAATATATTTTTTCTCACATTCTCTAATATATCTTAAATATCTAAAATAGACATAATGGTTTTTATATAGACCTTCAATAATTTCGAAATACTGGATTTCTTCATAGTTCAGAATCAATACGAATCACTCCATTTGGATTCTTATTATGATATGAATCCCCCGCAATTTAACAACGTCTCTGAAATTGTGTCACTTTATAGTTTTCCTCGTTACATTAAAGGTAGAGTTTTGCAAATAATTAAATATTTGTACAACTCGTACAAGATAAATATTCTAAATTTCCTAAAAATAAATATCATAATAATAAAAAAGTATAATAATGCATGTAATTAATAAAAATAAATATCATTATTAATTAAAAAAGAATGTAAAAAAATCTATTCTAAACTTATTACATTTTATATATCATTCGTAGTACCAATCATTTTACTTGGATGCTTCCAAAATGCAGTTACCAATGAGGTGTTTCTGAAACGGTATCGCAGATATCTACACACATAGTGAGTAACAATTATGCTACATTTAACTTTTTAATTCATTTATAATTAGTTGTAATAATTAGTGTGTAGAAACTATTGTAATAAGTTTATTT